>CM070537.1:21838359-22122845 GCA_036346415.1 Raddia guianensis | reverse complement strand
TTCGGTTGAACCATAACCTGTTGGTTTTTGTTGCGTCTTTGTAGCGGAAAAATCCTCTTCGTGACTTGGAGTCTCAAGAGGAAGACCCCACTCTAGTGAGTCCTTCCACTTGAGTCTCGGGGCTAAGCTATCGGGGATAAAATCACGACCCATTGCCATAGCCCACTCCACGGCAGCCAGTCGAACATTCTATCAGGCCCGCTCCTGGAAGGTTCTATCAGCCCATATCGTCTTGCCAAACAGCCTCTGGGCCGGCACGGTCGCATGTGACCTAGGATTAGTGTTCGAGTCCTACTCGAACAAGAGTTCCTGACAGTTTGCATGAAGACCGGGACGTGGTTTCCCGGATTGGATTAGGAGTCGTGATCCCCAAGACTAGGGTATGCCTTATCTACCTCGGGGCGTGCTTGGCGCGTCACGAGTTCGTTCTGATCTCGTGGTTAGCAGGCCGATATTCCCTCGGTAGGTCGGTTTGCTCAAGACTATATAAGCAGGGCCCCTATGGCGTTTAGAGGACCCCGGCCGCTTTTGCATCTTAGCACCTCGTGAGACATCGGATCATTCGCTATCGCGCTTGTACACACATAATCTCGCCGAGACTTGTTCGTCTTGTCGAGCCACCTCTTGTATTCATCTCGATATATAAGAAAATTTGGGCGTGGGGCTATTATCTCTCCGAGAGGCCTGAACCAGGATAAAAACTCTGTCTCCCTGTTCGTTGTTGTTCGTGGTTGTTCGGCGTGTCTCCCATCTCACTCCTAAAGAACCTTAGCGACTTGAGATCGTTATCTCAACCGTCGACAGATGTGCTTTGCTTCTTTGCAACTCAATCTAAACCAATGGCTAACTCTTCCCTTGCTATGTACCCAAAGATAAAATCTAAAAGTAGTAAGTCTTGTTGTTCTCATGCTAATTCTAAGTGCAAGTCTTCTACTTGGGCACCTAGATATTTTGTTGCTAACATCAATGGATCCAAAAAACATTGGGTACCAAATCCTACTTGAAGTGCTTAATAGGACTCAAGGAGGCATTGGAGGCTTGGCATATATGTAAAAGAGGTGTATTTCCTCTCCAACTATTTAAGGCCAAGCAAGATGATATCCAAGTCACCATTATGAACCAATGCTACTTCGGTAACAATTTAATTTCAAGTATTTTGCCCTGTGTAGGTAATTGCATTGTTTTGAATTTAAATTCTTTCATATTATTTCTTTCTCATGTTCAAAACTTCGATATTGTTTTATGAGCATGTTGAATGGCACATTTAGAGTGAGTGCTAATTCATATTCATGTGTATCACATTTCCTAAACAAACCATATCTTCTAAGTGCTAATGCTAATTTTCAAAATGAGTCATTTTAGTCAAAATGTGAATTTCAATAAAAACATTTAAAAATTGATTGAAAATGTTTCAAAATGGTTATTAAATATTTTCGAAGTGTTTTTTGTCCATAGCAAAATTAAAATTCATTAAAAACAAGTTTCCGAAAAAAATTATACTTACTAGGATCTTGTTTTTACCCATTTTGGTATTTTCTATCGTGTCGACGGTCGAGATATCGATCTCAAGTCAACTAAGGTTCTTGAGAAGGGGAGATAGGAGACACACCGAACAACCCGAACAACAATCAGCAAGCAACAGGGAGACACAGGGTTTTTATTCTGGTTTAGGCCTCTCGGAAGAGATAATAGCCCTACGTCCAGCCTTTCTTTATGTCAAAGAGGATTACAAGGTGGAACTGGGCGAGATGAACAGGTCTCGGTGAGAATATGCAAGAATACAATGGTGCTTGGCTAATAGCCTAATACTCGATAATCAGGTCCCCTCTACACGCCGTAGGGGCCCTGTTTATATAGTGTTGATGAACCAACCTACCGAGGGATAATCGGGCCGGGCTACCTATGAGATCATAACGAACTCGACGTGCCAAATACATCCCGAGGTAGATAAGGTAAACTCCAATTCTTGGGATCACGACTCCTATTCCAATCCGGGAAACCACGTCCGGGTCTTCACGTAGCCGTGCAGAACTCCTGTTCGAGACGGACTCAAACACGATGTCTTGGGCGCCACAGATCATACTGATCAGGATGCTGTTCGGTACGATGCACATGGGCCTAATAGAACCTTCCAGGGAGCAGGCCCTAGGAGGTTGTTCGATTGGGCTGTCAGGGAGTGGGCCATGGCAATGGGCCGTAATTTTATCCTCGACAGCTAGCCCCTGAGACTCAAGTGGAATATCTCACCAGAGTAGGGTCTTCCTCTTGAGACTCCAAGTCACGAAGAGGGAACTTTTGCCGTCATGGAGACGAACAACAAATGACCGAGCAGGTTAAGGTTCTCCCGAACAATACTTGTCCGGTATCGAACAAACCTGATCAATACCGAGCAACTCATTGCACGAGGAATCGCATCTATCCGAAAGAACACTCGACCTTCAAAGTCATAACTTTGGAAAAAATAGCCGTTGGCATATTCCAACGGTAACTTTGCTGCGCAGTGAAAACAGGCGACCGTTTTTACTTAGCCGTTGCAGTAAAAAACTAGCCGTTTTATGGCAAAAATCCGTTGCAGAGCTGTCCGTTTGGGTCTATAAAAGCACCCAAGCCGCCCGCGGCTAGCCACTTCTGCTCTCACGCCTTTCCTTCCCAAGCCCTAATTCCAACCGCGCTCAGCATCAAACAGCCAAACTCCACTCGCAAATCTGCTCGTCCAACCCTGGGAACTGCTATGGCCAAGTTCTCAGGCACCAGCTTGACCGAGGAAGACTTGAAGATTTGGAAGGAGGAAGGGCACGTCAACACCGGCAGCTGGAGGCTGCTCGGGGAGGAGGAAACACCGGAGCCGCTCGAGGATGAGTTCGTCAACTTCGAGCAGTTCGCACTGTTTGGGTTGAGGTCTCCCGAAAGTGACTTCGTGGAGGCCTTCTTCAATATCAGCGGGTTGGAGGTAGCGAACCTAAACCCCAACTCGATCCTCCAGATGGCTGTCTTCGCACACTTGTACGAGGGCTACCTGGGAGTTGATCCATCGGTGGGGCTGTTCCTCCACTATTACACAGTGACGAGGAGCAGCTCCGCCGCTTCGGCGCTTGGGAGCTACTACCTCAAGCTCCGGGCAACCGCCGAAGATGTCCCGTACCCTCGTCCACCGCTGCTCGGCTCAATGGGCGCGTGGTGGATGAGGTGGTTCTACACCAAAAGGAGCGGCGACAACAAGCTCGTCTTCACCGGACAGGCTCCGGCGAAGGGAACCCCAATGCCTCGACTGGAGCTGTCCGACGAGGATTGGTACCTGGCGCGGAAGATCACCTCCCTCGTGGGCCTCGGGCTCACGGGCAGGGAGATCATCCGCGACTTCACAGCGAACAGGATCTGTCCGCTGCGGAGGAGATCCTACCCCTTCTACAAGATAGAAGGATGGAAAGACATCACCAGGGAGAGCACAGGTAAGTGTCTTTAAGACTCAACCTTCACTTGGTATTTTCTTCCGAACAGGAACTAACGGCTCCTTCTGTTCGGACAGTGCAACCGACCGACGCATGGGTGACCGAGCAGGTCGACTCCATGCTGAAGGCCGCGAAGAAGGACGGCGAGGTCACCGGCGAGGTGGCCTACACATGTCCGCGCAACGTGCTCGTCCGCACAGACGAGGTAAGTTACTTATACCCCGTTTGTGTCGCTAGACTTGCACTGTTGTAAAATGCTAACATTCACTTCCCAAACAATTAGGAGGACCAGCTGATCCTTGGAGGGATCGTGGAGGAGCTCTCCGAGACCGAGGGAGCGAAGAAGGGTAAGGCCAAGATGGCCGAGAAGCCCAAGGTAGCCACCGCGCCGACGCGGAGCTCGCCGCGTCATGGCGGCCGCCAACCATCAAGGAAGCCCCCCGCGGCGACGAAGCGTGCCGATCAGGCCAAGCGAGCGCGCGGCCAGCCAAGCAGGAAGAGACCAAGCCCCTCTCTCCTCATCGAGCAAAGCGATGAAGAGGTAAGGGTCATGACCCTTTGGCTGAAGCGCTATGCGCAGGCTCACCCGGGCCATATGGTGCGGCCAAGCACAGTCGCCGAAAGCGAGAGGATGCTCGAGGAAGATGTCGCGCAAGAAGGAAAACTTCTTGCGCTATACCGAAGAGTGCTCACCTCGAAGGAGCCGAGCTTGTCGCCGCAAGCTCACGGAGGCAGGCGAAGAAGCCGAGGAGCCCCCGAGCAAGAAGCGCAAGCTCCATCGAGGAGCGAAGAAGGAGGTCACGTTCCCAGCGACAGGTACGTAGTAACAAGGCTGTTTCCTCCGCGTTGTACCAAACCGCGCACGAACTGACTCTTCTCTTTTTCATCAGCCGTCCAAGAGGAAGTCGCGCGGACTACGTATGCTGGGCGGCGGCGATCCTGTCGCCCAAGCACTGTGACGGTGCCTCACGAGCAACGAGGCTGCCGCCCTTAGGACAAGCGGCGGCGTGGGCTTTGCTCCTCCGGCTCCAGCCGACCGAATCAACGCCTTGAAGGCGCGATCTGACTAGAGGCCCAAGAAGCGAACCGCACGGCGCCACGAAGGCGGAGCCAAGGTCTTAGCTCTCTGCCGCTCAAGCGGGACCGAACAGCGGTCTGCCCGGCACTTCGTCGCGGGGGAGATCGTCCACATGGCGGCAGTAACCTCCGTGAAAGGTGGAGAAATCCACACCGGGAGCAAGAAGAAGATCGCGGACAGGGGCCTCAAGTCACCCTGTCCATTACCCCACCGGCATCTCCAGTTAGAGAGGCACCGGTCCTGCCAGAAAGCGAACGGGCAGAGGAGCAAGAAGAAGGGCAGGAGCACGAGGGCGACACTCCTTCGCTCGTCAGAATCGCCTAAAGGTCAGTAGCGCCCGCCTGAGGCGAGCGGAGAGATCGGCGCAGGGGTCTCATCCCGAACAGACGAGGCTTCGTGACCCACGGCCTTGAAGATCGCATGCGCTAGGGTCTGGAGCGTCGGCTTGAAGAGGTAAACTTCGAAACCAAACCTTGTCTGTTCGAGCTATAGCTGCCCAAAGCTTGACTTGGTCTTCTCTCTTTCAGTTCATGAAGGGCACCATGGAGGACCTCGTGGAAGGCGTCACCGTCGAGCGCAGCGCCATTTTGGCAGCCTTCCAGGAGCAGCTCCGGATAAGGGGGCTCAAGGAGGAGCCCCCTGCACCAGCCAAAAGCCGGAGCCGGCTGAAGGCGAAGGTGAAGAAGCTGAAGGCCCAACTGATCGAAGAGAGGCAGGCTTCCGCGGCGCTCCAGGAGAAGCTCTCCAACCTGTGGGTATCACAGGAGGAGGCCGAGGAGATGCACGGGCTGGCCGCAAGGGCGAGCACCGCGGATAGAAGGGTCAAGGAGCTGGACGAGCAGCTCAATACCGCCGAAAGCGGCCGAGCTAGTCGAGCGAAGATCGTAGACCGAGCAACTGGGCCAAGACCGAAGAGGTCAAGGCTCTCCGTGCAAAGGCAGCGGAGCAGGCCAGGCACAGCAAAGAGGAAGCCAAACGTCTCCGAGCTGAGGCCAGAGAAGGGTTCAAAGCCCAAG
Source organism: Raddia guianensis (assembly GCA_036346415.1). Taxonomy (NCBI): domain Eukaryota; kingdom Viridiplantae; phylum Streptophyta; class Magnoliopsida; order Poales; family Poaceae; genus Raddia; species Raddia guianensis. The sequence continues at coordinate 22,117,302 of CM070537.1, read as the reverse complement.
GGAAAGTCCTGCGCCTCAAGGAAGTGATCGAGGAGCTCAAGGAGCAACTCGCTTCTAAGTAGCAATAGGGCTGTAACCCGAAAGGGACTTTTGTACCTGCAACTTTTGGTTAATGTAAATAAAGAGACTTACCTTTTTCCTGCAAAAAAGAGCAGCAAAAAGACAAGAACGAGCAGGAAACTAAGAGCAAAGGCAAAACAGCGCTAGAGAGTTTTAGGAAAAACTGGTAGGCGCCAGCCTAACTCCCGGCCCCCGTTGTGCAGCTGCTCGAAAACCTTAGTTTGCGAACTCGAACAGCTGCACAAGAGAAAGAGCGACACCCTAGCCCCGTGCAGACGATGCTCGAAAACACGAGATTGCGAATTCGCACGCGTGCGTAGAGATAAGCGACACCCGTATCTGATCGACTCGTTCCATGAGCGCTTTCGTTGACGTAAGTTAGGCGATTTCGAAGGTAACCGAACAAGGAAAGTGCCTCTGCCGCGGAGGGCTTACGAGAGCAGACTTTGCCAAGTGGTCGTGCCGTGAGCGGTAAGTGCCTCTGCTGCGGAGGGCTTACGAGAGCAGACTTAGTCGCAAGGCTGAAAGCCGTGTTACGCAACTCTGAGTTTAAGAGCTTGTTGAACCTGAATACGGGCAGGGAACCCCTGAAGATTGCGGAGCCAAGAGTTCGCAAGACCGGGCAGCCATCAAGTGTTACCAGAGAGAGAGTAGTCTGAGAAGATAAGGAGTGAAAAGGGCTGCAGGGGGCCGCGAAAATTCACTGTTTATTGGATTGAACTTTACATGGCAGCCCGAGAGACTTGGACGAACTAAGGCGCGAAAGGTTCACAAAAGCGCAGAGCTAAGAAAACAACGAAAGACCTACACAAATACTTACGAAGTTGGTCGATGTTCCAAGTGCTGGTCAGCTCTCTCCCGTCCTCCATGGCCAGGCAAACATCCCTCGGGCGAGCAGTAGAAACGACCGTGAATGGGTCCTCCCAACGGGGAGTGAGCTTGTTGGCATTGGACAGGTTCTGGACACGGCACAGAACGAGGTCGCCCGCCTTCAAGACCCTTGGTCGAACGGATTTGGCGGCCATTCTGACTTGTGCCCGGTCGCGTGTGCCTTCGAGGAGATCGAGTTCGAGCAGGCGCTCTTGCTCAGAGTCAACCAAGTTGACCGAGCTCGTGCGAGGCGAACCGAGTGCTATTTCGGCGGACAATATGGCTTCTGCACCATAGACCAATTGGAAAGGAGTTTCTCCGGTTGCCCGGCTGGCCGTAGTGCGAACTGCCCAGAGGACGGAAGGAACTTAGTCAACCCAGGCTTTGTTGTGCTCGCTGAGAGCAGCAAACACCCGCCGTTTGATACCCTGGACTATCTGTCCGTTAGCTCGCTCGACTGCTCCATTGCTCTGTGGATGTGCCACGCAGGCGAAGCGAACCTTGGTTCCCAAATATTCGCAGATTCACGAAATAATTAAACTTCAATCGGGGACCGTTATCGGTGATAAGCTTGTGGGGAATCCCAAAGCGCGTGATCACATTGCTCTTGAAAAAGCGTACAGCCGTTTTGGCGTGAAGAGACGACACAGGCTCTGCCTCAATCCACTTTGTGAAAGTGTCAATGGCAACGAGCAAGTGTGTGCAGCCCTTGTACCCCTTAGGGAACGGGCCGAGCAGATCCAGACCCCATGTGGAAAAAGGCCATGATGGGGGGATCGTCTGGAGCTCTTGGGCGGGCTTATGGGCCTTCCGGGTATGGAACTGACATGCCTTACACCTAGTAGCCCATGCGAAACGCTTTGCCGACCAGAGTCCGGAAGGAGGCGTGGTTGCCGCAGGCACCCTTGTATATGTCCTTAAGAAGGAACACACCCTCCTATTGTGAGATGCACTTGGAGAGGACTCCCAGAGCACCTTGACGGTAAAGAATGCCGTCCACAAGCTTGTATGGACTAGCACGGCTTATGAGCCGGGAACTCTTGGCTTCGTCGTCGGGCAGGGTCCCATCTGCAAGGTACCGGACAAATGGCGTTGTCCAGTCCGCAGCCTGCTCGATGACGGAGACAGCACCACCTGTCTCTAGTGCCTCGTCCGGAGACGTGATTGAGGGCTTGTAAAGGTGCTCGACAAGCACCCCTGCCGGAACAGGTTCGCGTGAGGATCCATACTTGGACAGCTGGTCGGCCAAGAAGTTGTCCTTCCTGGGCACGAAGAGCACCTCGTAAAATCGAAAGTGCCGCTCCAACTTCCTCACTTCAACCAGGTATCGCGCCATTGAGTCATCGCAGCACTGATACTCCTTATTTACCTGATTGATGACCAGCTGTGAATCTCTCTTCACAATCAGCCGTTGGACGCCGAGCGACTTGCACGCTCTTAGTCCCGCGAGGAGGGCCTCGTACTCCGCGGCGTTGTTAGTCGCCGCAAAGTGTAGTTGTATAGAATACTGGAGTTGCTCTCCTTGAGGGGAGATGAGAACAAAGCCAGCCCCCGAGTTTCCAGTGCGCGAGCCCTCGATGAACATGGTCCAAGGGGTTCGTCAGGTTGCTCGGGAGCTTCTGTTATGGGAAAGTCTTCTCCATCAAGCGCTGGAACGTGGCACCAGCATTACCCAGACCGAAAGATATGATCGTATAGCAGAAAGTGCCGAAGGGGGTGATGAAGGCAGTCTTCTCTTCATCCTCGGGGGAGATGCTTATTTGGTGATAACCGGAGTAAGCATCCAAAAAAATCCCATAGAGGCCGGAAGTTGCTCGGGCTGCCGAAAGTGACGGGCAGAACGATCTGCCACAGCGGCCGTACTGCTTCTCCAGGAACAATCCCATAGAAGGGCATCGCGACTTCCTTCAGCTTGGAGCGAGGAATTTGCATCTCGTCCAAGACCTTTGCAGATAGCAAGTCCAGCGCACTCCCGCCGTCGATCAAAACACGGCCAACTCTAGCGTTGCTGATGGTCGGAGAGACCACCAGTGGGAGCCGCTGAGGCTTGGTCATCCCAGTGGGGCAATCCTCCCTAGAGAAGGAGATGGGAACCTCGGTCCACTTCATCGTTTCGGGCTGTGGCTTGCTCTTTTCAACGTTGTGGACCTCCCGAGCAGCTTCCTTGAGGCTGCGCTGAGAGGGATAAGCCGAGGAACCGCCGAAGATAACGGCGATGTGGCTCACGGGCTCCTGATATTCATCATCATCGTCCCGGTCACCATCATCAGCTTGGCGCTTGTCCTTGCCGGCTTCACCTTTTTCGGGCAGGGTGGGCATTGGGCCCTTGCCGTTGTAGAAATCCTCGAGCTTTGCAGCCCAGGTCCTGCAATGGCGGATGTCGTGTCCGTAGTGCTGGTGGAACTTGCAGAATTGGTCACTTGGACCTTTCTTGCCTTGATTGCCTCCCTGGGCGGGCTTCTTGCCCTTATAGTTATTATTGGGCTTCTTCTGCCCATCCTTGGGAGGAGGTGTGCGATCTATACCAGCGACGGTGTTGTTCGCATCACCTTTGTTCTTTTTCTTCTGGGACTTCCTGTCACCAGGATTGTTGCTGCTCTTCTTATTCTCATCCACACCAGGTCATGCGGCTTCGCCCTTGTCGAGCGCCTTCTTGTCTGAAACGCGTTACTGCCAGATTAGCGAGAGCGATCGGCGCTTATGAACAGGTTGTTGGCGGTCCAGGTCTCGTTGATCTCGAGGTGCTGGGTGAGCCGCTCGTCGCGGACTCCGTTTTTGAAAGTGCGGACAACAGACTCGTCCGAGATGTTCGGGATCGTGTTGCGGATCTTAATGAAACGCTTCACGAAGTTGTGGAGGGTCTCCGCGTTCATCTGGATCATATGGTGCAGATCATCCTCCTTGCCCAGACGCACGTAACAGTTCTGAAAATTGGCAATCAGAGCGTCACAAAGTTGGTCCCACGAGTAGATGGAACCTTCTTGCTGGTTGAACAGCCACGTCCGAGCAGCTCCTTCGAGGACAGTCGGAAGGTAATTCGCTATGACTAGCTCGTCACCCCCGGCTGCCACGATGGCAGTAGCGTAGATGGAAAGGAACTCCTCTGGGTTCTGAGTCCCATTGTACCTCTCCACGTGACCGGGTTTGAACTTTGAGGGCCACCTTACAGCACGAAGCTCGTCAGAGAAAGCCTTATAGCCCAAGGAATACGACCGACCACCTTCTCTCGCAGAACCTAGTCTCGAGAAGACGTTGGTCCTGTTGCGCGGAGGAACTCTCGCTGAACGAGAAGATTCTGCCTAAAGGAACTCCCTCTGAGACAATCCGTCGCGCTCCTTCCTCGTGGTCGCTACGACGCGCTCTTCACGAGGGGATCGTCCATGATCGTCGCGCGCACGCTTGCCCCTGTGGTCGCGATGACCACGAGGACTTGGCTAACGCCGGCGACCATGGGTATCTGGCTCGTTGCGAGTCGTCCTACGTTGGTGACGAGGGTCACGCGATCGGTTGGAGCGCTCGCTGTCCGAATCCACCCGGACAGGTTGACTACGCTGTCCGGAGGAAGTGTTGACCTCACCCATGGACTTTAGGCCTTCGGCCAGTCGCTCAAGGTGGGAAGCAACAGCGTCGCCCATAAGGGCGAGGTTGGCCTGGTTGGTTGATCTGATCACCGTCGCCATGGCCTGAAGTCATTCCCGACTCTGCTCAAGGGGTTTTGGAATCCCCGAGGCGTCCGCGTTTTGCCCGACCGGAGTCTGGTTACGCGGGAATTCGTCTCGAGCAGGCTGAACTTCTACCGGGGGACCTGGCGTAGGTACACGAGGCGGGTCACGTCGCTGACGCTTGCGCTGATCGCGAATCTGCGCCAGAGTTTGGTTGATAGATTCATCCAGAATGCGGCGAACAACATCTTGCTCACGGACAGCTGGTGCAAATCCATCTTGAAGCCGAGCAGAATTGTTCCGCTCGATCTCTTCGACCGCCGCGACCCGTGCAGGATCCTCCGAGGTTCCTGCACCGGCCATGTTGATACTGCGGTGGCCATGTGTTGGTGCGCTAGACGGTGTCATCACTGTGTCACCACAGGAGGAATCGACCAACATAGCCTTGGAATCCGACAGATCTAAACCATCGTAAAGATCATCGGTTCCGTATTCATCGTCGATGACGGGAGCTTGATCTAAGACCGTCTCTGGAACGTATCCAGAGATTTTCGTCCCAGATATGGAAAGCGATCGAGATCGAACAGATCGATCCGATCTGACAGGGGACGAGACATCTTTTCCTTCTGAGTCGTAGTCCTCAGGAAGAGATCCCTGGTCGCTGATGGAGTTCGACATGCTCGATCTACTATTCCCCACAGACGGCGCCAACTGTCGACGGTTGAGATATCGATCTCAAGTCAACTAAGGTTCTTGAGAAGGGGAGATAGGAGACACGCCGAACAACCCGAACAACAATCAGCAAGCAACAGGGAGACACAGGGTTTTTATCCTGGTTCAGGCCTCTCGGAAGAGATAATAGCCCTACGTCCAGCCTTTCTTTATGTCAAAGAGGATTACAAGGTGGAACTCGGCAAGATGAACAGGTCTCGGCGAGAATATGCAAGAATACAATGGTGCTTGGCTAATACTCAATAATCGGTTACATCTACACCGTAGGGCACATTTATATAGCGATGAACCCGACCTACTGAGGGATAATCGGTAAGCTATCTACGAGATCATAACGAACTCGACGTGCCAAATACATCCCCCCGAGGTAGATAAGGTAAACTCCAATTCTTGGGGATCACGACTCCTATTCCAATCCGGAAAACCACGTCCGGGTCTTCACGTAGCCGTGCAAAACTCCTGTTCGAGACGGACTCAAACACGATGTCTTGGGCGCCACAAATCATACCGATCAGGATGCTGTTCGGTACGATGCACATGGGCCTAATAGAACCTTTCAGGGAGCAGGCCCTAGGAGGTTGTTCGATTGGGCCGTCAGGGAGTGGGCCATGGCAATAGGCTGTAATTTTATCCCCGACATATAGAATTTATTCTAAACAGAATTTAAGAAAAGTTTCAAAGCGAAAAACATAGAGTTGGTCATTATAAACATTTTTCGTATTTAAAGGATTTTCAAATGACCAATATAACTCAAGCTATGTGGTTTATAAACTCGTCGAAAAACATGTTTTGACCAAAATGTCAGTTTCTAGCACTTAATTGAGTTTTGCCATTTGGGCCAAACTTGTTGATTCGAATTGGCTCAAAAGGGTACGAGAGATTCATATAGATCATTTGGTAAATAAAATACCCTACTCATGCTCATTTGGAAAAATTGGAGATATTTTTTTTAAAAAGGACTTATCTTGAAATTGAAAAGCTTATATTTAAATAATTTATTTTCAAAACATTTGTTTGATCTCTCCTAGTTGAAAATGCTCCAAATATCCTTTTATTGGATTTCTTGAAAATATTTGGAGTCACGGACAACTCATATAGATATTCTTTCATCTCTTTTGTTAATACCACTATGATCTATCTTGATCTATTTCTTCAAGTGGTATTCCTTTTAAAGTGATATCTTTCCAACTACCTATTCTTTAGTTGCTAATGCCATTTCATTCTTACAAGTGGTATCTCGAAAGTAATTTATATCTTGATCTCAATCTCGACATTTAGTCACTGAAATCTAATTCTTTCTTACCGACCTAAGACCTTATTGTTCCTTATCTTTTCTTGTTTTAAGTAATATCTTCTCTCTACTCTTTATCTCAAATTACTTGTAGAGGAAGATTAGGCATAAAAGAAACTCTCAAGTAAGAAACATCAAGATTAAGGGTATTAAAGAGATAATTTAAGAAGTGGCCTTTAAAGAACACTTTGTGCAAGGGGGAGCTTATAATTTGAAATAATTAGACTTTATATGTAAAGAGCATTAATTTTGAAATCGAGAAATTATTTTTCCTTTTTATGGCATTGTTTTCATGATTTCTTTTTTGTGCCATAAAGGATGGATAATTTGTTTTATCTTGATTTTGTGTCTTTGATCTTGTACTCTCTAAGATTGCAAGATATATTCATATTTGATTCTTCGATTGATTATATCCGTTTGTGTTTTATTAGAATTATCACACTAAGGGGGAGCAAATTATATTTAATATGACTTTGCTACCTAAAGCGTATCAAAATGATTTATCACTCTCTTGTGGCCTTGAATTGAATGATTATCTCATTTAAGCCACATTGTAAATCTCAAACATTATATATTGCATATTTTTGCTCGTAAATTGGCAACTTCTTGCAAAGGTTGAGTTTGTCACTTTTGAGCGGATTTATTTGTACAATTGGCTTAAAACATACATCGAGATCATATGAAGCCATAAAAATGCAAGTTGCCATGTTTAACCTCTTTTTGTTGCATTTTGAGAATTTGGTGAAAACTATGTGTTTCTTTGTCTTTATTGCATATTTTACCATAGTTCTCAAAATAAAATTGGATTATTGAATATTCCTATTGTAAAACCTTCTCTTGCATATCTAGTTCAGATATGGAAATTCTCAAATTTATTGGAACTAATTTGCAAGTGTTGACTTTGTTTGACTTATGTGCTTAAATCAATCCTCCAATGTTTACTTTGGCATATTTCTTGATTGGAGTGAAATTTTTCACAAATTCCTTTTGGAAAAGTTTCTTGAGAGTCCATAGATCATCTCTACAAACTTTCACGGTGATTGCACTTTATTTGATCAAGTTTTGGCTATTTCTCACTTTGGTAAACTTGCTGAATTTTTCAGTTTCAGACAAGATTTTGGGCTGATTTGTGAATTTTATATCTCCATATGGGTTCATAATCTGATAAAGTACTTATTATGAGTTTTGATGTTCCATAGTTGATTTTCATTGAATAATTTTCTCGAAATTTTTTAACCATGCAACAGCATCGTTTTAGCCCTGTTTTGAAGCTTAACTTGAATGTTGAAACCTGAAATTTTCAGCTTGTTGAAACATTAACATCTTTTTAAGTTCGTTGAAACTCTAGGATCCTTTCAAGATGAACTGAGTTGAAATATAAAAACAAGACTCCATGATCCATTTCATATATATTGGGAGTACCTTTTCATATATCAAGGCGATGATTCTTTTTCCCAAAACATTTGGTACAACTTTACTATTTTGAAGTTTTTAGAATTTTACTTTGCTCAAATAAACTTTTGGTGTTCATGGATCTTGAAAGAAATTTTGAGACAAAGTTTTCTCGTTTGATAACTTTGGTTTTTGAGCAATGGTTTTATGAGAAATTGTTTGTTTTACACTGCTCGTTGTAATTGTTTAATTTGAAGAGCGTTAAAGTGCAATTGGACATTCATTAACTAACTTGGGTCAAGTTGAAAGATATTTATTCCCAGAAATTGTTTGCTTGTCTATGCATGCGCAGGGGATCAGAGGAGGATCAATGTCGATGGTGGGACGAAGGATGTGAGCAGAGGTTTCATTGTCCGAGGGATCTAAGGCCGTGCGAATTGATCGTGATCGATCCAAGTATATGGTAGATGGTAAACGACAAAGGGGCATACACTCTTTCGATACCGTACATTTAAATGTTTTATGGGAGCTATTGCATAATAGAATAATATTTAAAGTTCTCTGTATTTATGTGCTCTTCACAATTGATCTTCATACTCATTGTTATCTTTTAATACTTTTGAATTATCAGTTATAAATTCATTGTAAGTTCAAGTGATATTGTGTTCTCATCACATCTAGCCACTTTACTCTTTTTAGTCATACCTCTTTAAGTGGTATAATCTCTTTTACAAGTGGTATCCTCTAAATTTCAATTTACATATTCTTCAAGTGTAATCTAACATGTCTTGTGAGTTACATTGCAAGCTTAGCTATATAATGATTGATATGGATGACACTTTGCAAAAAGAAAGAAATGTAATCTTGAACTCATATTGCCAAGAGGTATACCCTTGTTCATTACTTATACATTTTGATCATGAGTTTGTACTTCACTTATATCTGTTTGATACATGATCTTGATTATTTCTAATTGATAGTATTGTTATGTCTTACTTGAACCTCACTTATACTCTTGAGACATGACATGAATGCTTAATGAGATTGGTTTCTACTTTTGCCTAAATATTGAATATTATTAATTTCATATCTTGCCTAGATTTAGGGGGAGGTTATCATTGACTATCTATTGTTTGCTCCTTTCCTGATATGCCTTGCCCTCCCAAATAATTTGTGTTAATTGTTAAAATGTGAGATTTAATAATTTAAATATTGTTCACTTTTGGATGATTAAATGCCAAAATGGGGAGAAATGTTGTATTATCAATTGCCCCGTATATGTTTTATTTTGTTTAGAAGGAAAATTGTCATAAGCATTAATGATTTTTATTGTCTTATTGTCATCAATTACAATTGATAACAATTTGTCATAAATCAGCAAAAAGGGGGAGATTGTAAGTGCAAGCGACCTTGTATGATTTTGGTGATTAATGATAAACACATTTTATGACAATGCTTGGTTTAATGCTTATTTAGTGACATACTCAAATATGTTTATTACTATGAGACTAATATGTTTATTGTCAAGATTGCTTTAGTCTCATCCTATTTAAAGGAAAATCATATATGTCGAGTGGACAAGCTATTCATTCTAAAAGGTACGTCTTATGCTAATCATTCCAATGAGACTAACACACTTGATTGCTAATCCTTCGTAGTCTCCTTTATGCAAATAAGATGGATTGCCAATGAGACTAACATCGTTGAACCTCAAAATGAAGAAAGAAGACGGCAAGTGGTTTATCCTAAAGCGTGTATGTTTTTATTTATAAGTTGAGTCTAAGGATTGCTGTACTATTAAGAGGGATGTAATGTTGAATGGCTTAGATATATCTTAGGTGCTCAAGTGATCAATCTTTTAGAGAGATCGAGGGAGACGAGTGTTGGTGGTGTCAGAAAGTGAGAGTATTAGGTCTTTTGTGGCATCCTTTGTGGTTTCCGCTCCTATCCTTTCGGATTTAGATAGTGAGACCTTGTGGGTTGTGTAGCCCTTGTTCTTAGCTTTCCGTAGAGCCCAAGATCACTGAAATTGGAGTTCGGAGTCAAAAGTTAAATCCGTTTCCGTCAATAGCTATGCTGTTTTGGAACTATCAGATGTTGGATCGGAATGTTCCGATATTCCGATGTTAGGTCCGATTGACACCTCTCTGTCTCCAGCTCCAAAAATATCGGAACTATCCAACGTTAACATCGGACTATCCGATATCTGTCAGCTTCAAACAGCTAGTTTCTGTGTGAGGCTATTTAGGGCCTCCCTTTTCCCCACGGGTTAGGGTTGCCTTGCACACAATTTTTTAGCAGAACTTCCAAGCAACCTAGGGCTTCTTGCCCTCTCCACTCTAGATCTAAGTGATTCTCTTTGTGAGAATAGTTGGGAGAGGGTGTGAGTGCTAAGTGAGAAGAAGTCGATCTTTGAGCACTTGAGTTCATCTCTCAGTTCGTTCTTTGTGTGTATTTGTTACTCTTGTAGGTTGAGGACTCCTAAACGGCTAGGAGTCAACCATGAGCCACCGGTGCTTTATGTGGTGAGCCGTGCAAGCTCGATGAGGGAAGGGTTGAAAGAGACCCCGGCTCAACTGTGACCGAGCCTACCTCAACGGAGACGTAGGATCCCCTCAAGGATCCAAATTTCGGGAACAAATCTTCGAGTCTCCACTTCACTCTTGGTTTCCCCATGCCCTCTAACTTGATTTACTTTGATTCGTGATTATACTTGTTGTTGGCTAGCACCGTCATGTGCTATTACTCTCTCTTGTGTTGTGGATTTGATTTTGGTGCATGTTGTATCCTTGACTTGGGTGGCATTCTCAAAAACCCTAAATCTGTAAGTATCGGATAGTTTGATATAATATCAGATAGTCCGATCCATATCGAACTATCTGATATCAACATTGGAACATCCGATATTACTTTCCGCTATGCTTTAAAAGATTGAAAATTTGTAACGCTTATTCACCCCCCTCTAGGCGACATCCCGATCCTTCAGATGTGTTTTTCTACATAGTTCGTTTCAATCTGCAATGGGTTTCCCTGTCCTAGAATGCCCTAGTACTCCATGGGAAGGGGGTTTGTTGATCCACAGTTCAAAATATAAAGCTCGGCATCTGGTGAACTACTGTTTCCAACGATTAAGACCCCTAAATTATACAACTTTGTGCCCCTTATACAACACTAGTCCAGGATCGGTTCTAGTATGCATAAGTGACTTTATCAATGGAATACATTAGAGTGCTTGAGGAATAGTATCTATTTAACAGTAAGTCTTAAGAATGAAATACCAACAACTATCCACGTAGGGCCAATATGAAGCACATACGAGTCATCAGAGTAATTTATTGCAGCTTAAGCCATTAACATATTGACTCATGTCATTCTACCACACTTTTTAAACCATGGCCATATTGACTCATGTGATTGTACCACACTTTCTAAACCATGTGGCCCTAGCATCATATACTGAAGTTTTATCTAACCCTTTATTACAGGCGTAATAATGAATTCCTTTGCAATGCTTACCGCACTTTTCTATATGCACCATTCTTCTCGGCTTATATTAAAATAAAACATTATAGAGAAAAACTTCGTTTGATAGACCAAACAATGTAATATTTTATAGCTATTTTGCAAGCTTTCACAATTTTTGCTCGAGTCCTGCGAAACCATTTCTTACATTATTTTCAACTTGGTGAGTTCCCTACCTACCAAAGAAGAAGGCGTCAAGGTATGATGACGGGGCCTCAAATTTGCTTACCTTTGAAACTCATCCTATGAAACTGCACTAGTCCCTGGACCAGTACACTAGTGCCTCACATACATAGCTGGATCATCACATACAATACCATACGATATTTATTACAAACTGAAGATATTAAACCTGTTTTACAACCATGAGCCATGGAGACAAAATTATTACAGCAAAATGATGTTTTTCTGGCGGAAGCTACGCCATGATTACATGCGAGAATCCTAGCCTATGTATGTAACCCCCAGACTGCAGGAGAGCCTAAGTCTGGCCGGGATCGTCGAATGCCGGATCCCCTTCCTCGTGGCACGCATAGTCTCCATCGTCGAGATCTCCATAATCTAAAAGAGTGAGTGGGTGCGAGGGTAAGCATGTAATCAAACCGCACTTGCAAGTTAACACCAACCTTAATGCTTATTAGTGATAAAGGCTATATAGTGGAGTTATGGTTATTTTCTTTGCAGAAAAGCCAATTTTTGGATTAACATATATAAAATCTTATACCTAGCCATTTTCGAAAGGACATCTCTATAAAGATGTCGAGGAAAGATTATATCAATAATCACACGTTCATAACTCACGCCACATAGGCACCCTCTACATGTTTACCCCGCGTCCCATCTTCTTTCTCCCATCATCATTTTCGGGTCGACAATCCCCGTTGCGGACCACTATCTTCCCCGAGTAACTCGAACTGGTGACTCAACCCACCTCGCTGATTGCCGTTCAACAGATGGCATCTGGCCCTTTAGTTCACCCCGGTAGACAGGGTCAAATCTCCACACAAGAGACGACAAAATTCGCCTTCCCCTCAGGATTGGTCAAAGGCCACACAGGCATATGCTTTACAAGCTTTAAAGGGGTCACACAGATCACCAATCCTGTGCTCCGCGTGATGGCCACGCGTTGTGGTGTAGGGACCAAAGCTCACGCAGATGCAATGGTCGGCGGTTTCCTGCTGAACTCATCAAATGAGCACCCTTCCAGACGGGTCCAAACTCCATCTGGTTGTTCCACCTTCTCGTCTTTATTTATCACACAGATATTTCGCACAGATTGATGTCACACAGACTTAGTCACATAGACGATTCTCCTGGGTCCACCCTGCCTAACACCCTTCTCTTCCATTATTACCACCCCCATTTCCCGTTACCAAATATCCCCAAACCATAAATCACACATAAACACTTTAACACATGCAACGCAAGATTCATAATGATCAAAAGTGTGTAATTCCATGTCCACCGAAGAGTTTTGGCTCACTAGTGCGGAATTGGTTACCCCATTAAATCATTAAGACTTAAGCATATCTAAGCAGGTTTTTACCCAAGACTAGAAGTCGAAATATTTTATGTTTTAAGTGGACATACAAACAAACTTGATATCAAGGAGTCACGTATGGTAAACGAATATTCATCAAGGACAAGACATGATTATATCATGATTAAACAAATAGGCAATTTGCAAAACATAGCAGGTTTATATTTTAATCAAGATAATTTAGGAAAACATGGATAGAAGCATGAGCTAAGGTGTTAACTCGCTTTGAGGATCTGTAGAGTGAACTTGACTAGCTTCGGGAAACTCATCTTCCGGAATTGGGTCTTCTATCAGAATAGAAATCCTAAGTAAATAGATATTTTAAACAGTATGCGAATGAAGATGCAGGGCTGGGTATCGATCATAGGTGAATGTGCTAAGCTTAAGGTTTGGGATGGCTAAGGGTGAAATTACCAACATACCTCTAGGGAGTTCCTATTCGGAAAATGTGAAAATACCTATATTTATATCTTCCTTAATATATTCAGAGCCTCTTTTCTATTTCAAAATTAAATTCACAATTTTCCCAGGGTGTGGAGAGTTTCTAGTATTTTCTGAATTTTTCTAGGAATTTTGGAGCTACTCTACTATTTTTAATAAATAGAAATGCATTTCTGGAATTATCTAAATCATCAATTTACTAGAAAATTGAATTAGAATAGTACTGGGCTAAGCCCAAAGACTATCTCGGATTCTTGGTGCAACGTGGCCCAGCCATGGCCAGGCTAGTGGTGGCGACATCGAAGGCGCCCAGGTGAAATGTGCCTCCACTTAACCAAACTTATGGGGCCACAGGCCCACCAGCCAGTGGCACAGAGACGGAAGGAACACAGCAGAGCAGAGAGGGAGTGGCTGACGTGCGGGACCCAGCGGTCAGTGGCTTTTGCTCGCCTGGCGCTAGGAAATGATGACGTCACAATGATGTCATCATCTTCAACCTCGCACCGGCGCGGGATCCCGAAAGGAAAACTACGGCTCGCCGGCGCTAGGGGCTAAGGCTAAGGCTTAGGCTATAGATGCTACCATTGGGTTTGGCAAGCCGACGCGCATCTAACGACGCCCATAGCACGGTCGATGGTGGCCGAACACGGCGGTGCCGTTGCCGGCGGCGGCGGAGCGGCACAACATCTAAAGGCGGCGGCGCTAGCGTACGACAATGGCCAAATTGAAAAGCATAAGAGCACCAGGGAGACAAGAGCGTGCATACCGTGACTTTAGAGAGGACGGAGCGTGCACAACTCGGCTCGACGGCATACGGTCCCGACGCGGCTCTGAGCAGGGCAACGGCGGAAGGGAACTCCGGTGACACTCTAGCCAAATTGGATGAGGGGAAATGCTCATGAGGTAAAGAGGATCCTTTGGGCGAAAGGAATTGGAAAGGAACATACCCTAGAAGGAGAAATTGAAGGGGGCGGGCGAGCAATTCTGGGCGATTCGGCTTCTCCGGTGACGGGTGCGTTGAACTGCAAGCTCCAGGAGGCTCAAGGGTGACCGAGAGCGAACGCAAGTGCTCGTGAACGAAAGAAATAGGAAGGAAAGAGAGAAACCGGGGTGGAACCGTCATTTTATACTGCTTGGGAGGAGAGGCCGAGGCCGACGGTGCCAGTGCGGCGTGGCTTCACGAGCTAGTGACACGACGCTGCATGAACGGAGGAGGTGTCACCGAGGCAGAGAGGGAGGAGCGGTGAGCGGCGCCGAGTGGGAGGGAGAGGTGAGCGGCGGGAGGGAGAGAATAAGAGAGAGAGAGTGAGTTGGGCCAAGAATGGCCTAAGATTAGCCCAATAGGAGCCCATCCCGTGAATTCCCTTTTGAATTTTGAATTTTACACCATTTTGATTTAGAGATTTTGAATTCTACCAAATTCGATTTAAATTCTCTATTTAGGGCTCAATTTTGGGATGTTACATACGACCGCATGAGTCGTATGACGCGACAGCGACGCCAGCCAGGCCAGCATCTGAGATGGCAAGTATTAGCGAGGAAAACGGGCGGAAATGCTGGATCCTGGTCCTTTGCACGGGCCGGGGTTGGAACGCCATTAAAGGCCTGCCTTGTGTTACCAGGCTGGACGATCCACGCAGATGCAGCGATGCCAAGCAGAAGCAGCGTACAGAGAGAAGAAACACACTGCAGTGCACTAGTGCAAGGAGGAGACGCGACGAGCGCGCGGCACGAAGCCCCAGGGCCTAACGGCCCTCTCCCTTGCTAGTCCCTCCTCCAGCCCATTATCTCCACGGCTCCACCCCCTCAAAAACCACCGGTTTCTTTCTCCTTTTCGCCCGGACCAAACCATAATTACCATCCCCTCCTCCTCCTCCATTCTCAGCCTCGGTCTCTCAAATGCGGCGCGCCCCGACGCCGAGCGGCGGAGCGCAGTAGAGTATCGCCCAGCCCAGCCCTCGCCCTCCCCCGGCCTCCCCCGCAGCTTGCGGTCGGCGCCGCCCCGCCGGCGCTGCCTGCGCCTCCTCCGGAGTCCGATCCGCACGCGGCGGCGCCGGTTTCTTCTTCCCTGTTGTCCTCAAGGTATCCGGCGACTCGGCAGGTACCGGAGACCCTCTCCTTGCACATCCGCGCGAGCCCACGCGGCTGCGTTCGCCTTGCCTGGGCGGTGGATCCGCCAATGCTAGTGCTAGGAGGAGGCGAGCGTACTGTTAGGTTGGATGGGAATGATTTTGAAGTCGGAATGGGCGCTCGCGTATGGCGAGCTGCCAATTGCTAATCTTTCCTGTGGCAAATCATTACCTGTTCAGAAATGTTGGATGGATCGGTGACAATTCATTTTGCGTCCCATCTGTAGGCATGTAGTTTGTTTAGTTGTTACTTCCATCTTAACATGCCCAGCTAAAATTTGGTTAAAAACTGTGTAAAGTTGTTCTATGGTTCGCCGTAGGTTTTTGTGGTTGGAGTTGTGCCCTCTCAGGTGTGCACACAACCTAGTACAGTCGGAATTTCTCCAACTATTTCAGTGTGTTACATTTGTTAGATTCGAACCTGATCTTGTGATGCTTACTGCAGTATGTGGGATTGGCAAGTGGGGGAGAACGATGCAAGTCATGGTACATTTTTTCTCAAATGCATACCTAAAACCCATACCACCTCTAGGGTTTTCTATATGGGCTTACCATTCCATTATATTTTCCACAACAGAAGTTACTAAATTCGTATGGGATTGCCTCAATCAAGATGATGATGAGCTTCTGGGATTGCTGGGGAATCAAACTCCTCTAAGGGACTGCCATGAGCTTGACAATAACTTATTTGATATTGGTGGTAGGAAGTTTCTTTTTCTGAAAATTATTCAATTTAAATTGCTCTTGACTGTTTTGTATAAAGGGAGGGTTACTTATGCCAGATATCACCTGCAAGGAGACCCTGGACCTGGAAGAATCTCGGGAATCGAAGAGAAGGCGTGTGTTGGAGTACCCTTCTGAGTCAAATAGACCAGAAGATGGAAATCATGAGATAAACTCTCCTTTGGTCACATCTGAGGTGGTTCACTAGCATCTAGTTACTTTCTAGGTTGGTGTCTTGTCCTATTATTACCTGGCACTTATTTTGCCTAATAATTTCTCAGGTAGCAGAGATTTCATTGTTCTGCACTGATGAACCAACGTATATGAATTGGGATGTGCAGAACAATTCAAATAATTTAGGTATGCCTTTTGACCACATACGTTTGACAGCCATCTACTGATGTACCTTTACTGTTATCTGATTGAAAGTTCATCATCAGATACAATGATTCCCTTGTCAAATGGATCACCCAACCAATCATCAGATAATTATTTGGAAAATTGCTCGGATGGAACTCCAGTCTACTCCAGCCCTGATCAAACGTTGATTCCTTTCTGTTTTTGTTGAAGCTACTTCATTCGATATTTCAATAATACTTAGCTTGGATTTGCTGTAGGCCTCATACCCAGGAGAGCATTATTGATGATCAAAATGGTGTCTCAGGTCCCTTGCAAAGCACATTTTTCTATAGCACCTTAAATTCACATTTTCAATTTCTGACATAGTCTCATGTCTACGCATGGGTTTTTCATATCATCAGTGTTTGTCCCCAAATACCATGGAAAGAAAATTCTGTTTCCTATTTTCTTTCTGTATTACTTTGTATTTGCAGTTGCTGATACAATGTTTGGCAACCATTTATCTTGAATACCTTTACTGAGATCAGGATTTTGTAGATTTCATGTGCAACTTACCTGGTCTTTCTACTACCGTAGGAACAAGTGAGATTGTACCAGTGACAGAAAATATCATAGTGCAGACTAAGAAGCTTTCTACTCTCAAAGTCTCTAAAGGTATTTTCAGTGTCTCGGTATCTCATTATGCATCAAAGTAGCATGCTTGGAGCACACTTGAACTTGTAGTTTTACTAGGAGGAAGCTCTGTTGATCGTTTGGCTCTGTTGTCCTACTTAGGAGGAAGCTCCCAAAACAAGGCGAAGCAAAATTTAACTACATCTGTGGCATACCCCTTTACCCTCATCAAACCATCTTGGGAGGAAGGAGATGTAACTCTGAAGGACATAAATCAGCGACTCCATGCTCCTCTGAGGAAGGCCCCACAGGTCCTAGGAACTTCAGCTTTCTCTGGCAAGCCAGTCATTGGCAAGACAAGAATCAGAACAGAAGGGGGGAAAGGCAGCATCACAATACTAAGAACAAAGGGCTGAGAATGCCAACACATATTTATTGGCGGTCCCATCGATTTCTTTCAGCATTCTACTTTTTTTTTCTTTTGTGTAGGCCTCTTTGCCTTCTCAAAAAAAATTCATCAATTTTGTGTCAAGAATTACTGTAGATGACTAACTGTTTCTTCAAAGATCCAGCGTTCATCTGATGTGCTACAGTGGCGTGCGTGCAGCTGATATAAATGAAAATTTCAGTTCACATATTAACCTCTCCCGCAGGCAAAATTTTGAAGAAGAACCCCTATAATATACGATTTTCTGTTAGGATTTGCTCAACACTTGCCGTCGATCTCCATTTCATGCGTCCGTAAATTTAGTCCACACCCCTTATTTTTCGTGCCTCGTAGTGCTGTTCTTTTGGCCTTCATAGGTGCAATTATAGTTCACCAAAATTATGGCTTTGTTGCCACTGCTTAAATACGCTGCCCTATTACCTTCTCCGTCCATCGAATAGCCTAGATCCCCTCACGCTCTCTCGCTCTCTCTTCTTCGTAGCGCTACCGATTCTCTTCCTCTCCCTGCCGCTGTCTCCATGATGGAGTGACACCGTCGTCAACTCTTGTCACCGTGTTCACCCGCGCCGGAGCCCTCGCCTATCTCCTCCCGACATCGTCTCATCCAACCCGAGCCTTCGCGCGCTACCCTAATTCCTCTCGTGGTCGATTCCGTCACAGAGCGTCAGTGCCCTTGTTCTTCTCTATGCTGCCTCTGTCCTTCCTCCTTGTCCCGCACAGAATTGGAGGTGGTCTAGGGTTTTTGGTGGTCTAGGGTTTCCATGCGGCTGTGCCTCTTCACCGCACCCCCTCTCCTCCCATTCTCTCGGGTAACCGCCTTCTCCACGCCAGCCTGTCATTGGCCGCCGCTGCCGAAAATTCTATAGATTGGATTTCAAACATGGGACAACAAACTTCACCACTTGTCTTGGTAAGAAATGAAAGGTTAAAATTTTGTTGGACACCAACGGTAGTTTACCACTTACTTTGGTAAGAGATGGGAGATTAAATCAGATGCCTAGGGAAGAAGGTACTGGGCATGGATCAGATGCCCGGGGAAGAAATTACCGTGTACGGATGAGATGCCCTGTGAGAAGGTGCTAGCTTGTGAGGAGACTCGCGACAGTGCATTTGAGCATGGATCAGATGCCCAGGGAGGAAGTACCATGCATGGATCAAATGCCTAGTGAGGAGACACACGTCGCGCATCCAAGCATAGAACAGATGCTTAGAGAGGAAGTATTGGCCATGGATCAGATGCCCGGTGATGAAGTACATCACAAAAAACAAAAAAAAAAAAAATGCGGTTTAGAACCCACCAGTGGCTAATTAACCAAAATAACCACGCGCTTGGGTAAAACTAGTTGTGTTTAGCTCTTTCCTACACCATCCGCAACTATCTAAACAAAGGGTTGTCTAGTCGCATCCTAAATCATGCATTGCTGTTAAGAGAGCACCGTGTTCAACACACGAGGCTGAATTCTCAAAAAGAGGAAATTTCATGAATTCTCAAAAAGAGGAAATTTCATTATGTCACTAGAAAGCTGTACAATATCATATTTGCTACTGTATAATTGAATCTCTCGAATTTACCACTACGTGCAATGATTCATTTCCTTTTGCCACTCTCGTCAAGTTTGATCGTAAAAATGACCTTTTCCCTTTGTTCATCCGACAAGAAATAAAAATTCATAAAATTATAGAGAGCTTAGAAAACTTTGAGAAAAATTTATTAAAATTCAGAAATAAGAAGATATATGTATGTAATAAAATCAAGGTCGTAAACAATTTATTTATTTAAAAACTCTTTTAAGAGATTCCATTTATGTTAAATAAATCAATTACTCAAAAACTTTTAAATTTGTTCCGTACTTAAATTCTTATCATTTTTAGAACATTTATAATTTTTCATTTTTTTCTAAACTGTATAAATTTATTTTAGGATGATCAAACTAGGGGTAAAAGGTTCATTTAATATAGGCTTTTATCCCAAAACTGCTGATTATGACATATATATTTTTTCTTATGATAAATAATATATGTATTTAATTTATAATGTATATTTGTGAAATATAATGGTTTTTCTACCCAGTTCGGTGAATCGAACCCAATCTGTACCGACACCTCGGCCCGTCGAGCCGGCCTGGTTCGGTTTGTATAGTGGCGGCGCGGTTTGGTTCGGTCGGTCCGATTCGGTTCGCTATTGTAGTCTATTTATTTAATTTAATATATGTATTTATATATATTTATGATAAATATTATATTTATTTAATTTATACTGTACTATATTTATGAAATATAATGGTGTTTCTTAATTTATATATAAATAATTTTAAATAAGATAAACTGACACATTTAAACCAACCGACCCGGTTCAGTGGTTTACTGTGCGAGCCAAGCTGGGCAGAGACCGCATTGGCCCGGTCCGGTTCGGCCCGTTGGCCAGCTCTACACAATAATTCCTAACACCAAAAACCCTAGCTCGCGTCCTCCCGATTCCCCGTCCCCTCCGTCGCGCCGTCCCTCCTCTCCTCGAGCATCCTTGCCCTGCACGCCGCGCCGCCGAGCACCAAGCACCACCGAGCAGCAATGGCGAATCGTAAGTGGCTCGCGAACCCGCCTCGTCCACCCTCTCCCGCCCTTTGTGTTTGTTTCTGCACTTCTAACTATGGGACGCCTTCGGGGCGGTTGGTTGGCCGATCTGCAGCGGCGGCGGCGGCGGGAGGGAGGTCGTTCCTGCAGGCCGTGGCGACGGTCACCGAGGAGGCGCCGCCACCGCTCCGCGTCGTCCAGATGGAAGGCCTGGTCGGTTGCTCTCGATCCCCTCCCTTTTCCGCCCTTCGTTTCGTAGAGCCTCGCGTGCATCTGCGGTGTTTGTTTTCTTGTTTGATCTGGACGCTGGCTCGTGAGAGGAAGCAGCGCAAGCCCTTGCTTTTCGACGGATCTGTCTGCGTGGTGAAGCGCAAGCTAGTGGTGTCTTAGTTTCTCCCACCAGGCTACTAGCCTGTTCTCTATGCATATGGTGATTGAACACACTGATACGATGATTCGGTGTGAGTTATCTAGGGTGTTTAGAAATATAATTGATGATAGTTTCACACTCCAGTCAACTCATCTGGTTTCCAATTTGTACCTGCTAGCTTTAACCTTATAAATACTGGTAATCCAAAATATTGAGCCAGCGAAAAAATGCACAAGGGTTTGACATCACACAAATCTTTCACCTGGTTTAAGCCAGCTTCATTAGTGGAAGTATGCTAGGTAAATTTTTCTGCATCGATTAATCAACTGGTTCCCCATGATTAGCAAAAATCTTTTCTTTTGGTCCCTATTTTGCAAAGGACAGCTAGCCCTGAGTAATTTTTTCTCACTATCATTTTGCTGTCTATATTTTGCAGGCCGTCCTGAAGATCATTAAGCATTGTGAGGAGTTTGCGCCTGCTCTGGTTACAGGCCAGCTGCTTGGTTTGGATGTTGGCAGTGTTCTGGAAGTGACCAACTGTTTTCCTTTCCCTGTGAGTCTTTAAAATTTGTTGTGGTCTTTAGTCATTTTTCTATGAGATCACTAACTGGATAATTGTGGTTTATACATATTATAGGCTAATGGCTACCGTAAATTTCATCGCAGATCAGAGATGATGATGAGGAAGCAGATGCAGATGGTGCAAATTATCAGCTTGAGATGATGAGGTGCTTGAGAGAGGTTAATGTTGACAATAACACTGTTGGATGGTACGAGAAGCTATTTCATCTGATTCCATATCGATATTCAATCCATTTACGAATAGTTAGTAGTGTGTGGAGATGTATTGACATGTGCTATGACAAACATGGCCTACTTTGCTGTTCTTCCTGTATTTATGTCCCATGATCTTGCATAAATATGACTTGCTATATTCGTGGTCCATGTTTTTGTTCCATATATTTTGTCGACCATATTTTGTTTGTGCAATAAGAGTTTTGCGTAGGCCTTTCTACCGACCATTTGTTTGTTAAGTTGGGCCTTTTCTTATTTGGGAGTTGAAGGCCAAAAAAAGAAAACGAAAATAAAGATCTTACTGTTTCCACAAGGAACTCGAATGCACTGTTAGCTTATTTGTTGGGCCTGTAGGAGATACTGCAGTCAAATAAAATTGAGATGTGCTTTCCATATAAAATATAAATTTTAAATGAAAATGAAAATGAAAAGGTTAGACTTCTTTACTTAACAATATAGTATAATGCTGGTGTAGGTACTGAGAACTAGGTATCATTGTATGCGTTGTGCTGGGAGCCTGGGGCTGATAAGATTGGCATAAATTAAAATTCTGTTCGTTTCATGGATTTGTGTTAGCTAGTCAATGTATTTTTCATGTGGATCAGACAATAAGTGCTAATTTTCTTGCTCAAAATGACTTGTTTGTATTCCCCTTTGGAAACACTAACTCGTGAGCAACTGTCAAGCTGCTGGAACTGCTGCATCTGTTTACATTTTGGTGATTGGGCCTGGCCATATGACTTGAAAAATCATCTGCCACTTAGTGTTTAGCTAGTTCCATTAAGTACACAACAGCTGTAGTTATTCTTCATAACCTACATATTTCTTTACAAAATGTAGTGTCTTGTTAAAATGGTGGTTATATTTCTAACTGCAGTATGTTGTTGTGAATCCTGAGGCAATGACTGCTTGTCCAACGTATTTCATCTTGCGCTATAACGATATGAAGTCATTGCAAGTTGTCTTATGTTTTGGTTATTGTATTATGTCTTATATTTACTTGTGTTGTAGCTTTTAAGCTCTAGCATTCTACTACCATTCATGTTCTATTCTGCTCCTTGTCTGAAGGCATCTCATTTATTGTAATAAGCTGCTGTAATTTAATTTTGTGTATTGACCTTTGAATTGCTTTTGTTTTTACCTATTCTTGCAGGTATCAATCTTGCCTGCTTGGATCTTTTCAAACTGTGGAGCTGATTGAAACATTTATGAATTATCAGGTATAATGAAAAGAAATAAGGCGTTCACTAGTGGTGCAACCTATTCAGCTTTCACTAATGTTGTATTATTGTTACCTAGCTTTGAAAATTCTTATTTGACCTCTTTTGTTAATATTGTTTTCTAAACCAGTTTATGCCATGCCCACATTAGTGGTTTATTCTGACATTTATAATAGCACCCTGCAAGATAGTCCCGTGTTACAAAAAGATGGAGAAGTCCACTTTCACTCCTAAACTCTAATTTCAGTTTGATTTTCATCTATAACCATGAAAACTGTCTGGAACTCAGCCTTGAATTATTAAAATTAAAACTGTTCACTTCAATACCTGTAAATAATGTTTGCGATGGCCAGAGCTTTGAGCTGCTCTTCCTGGCCAGAGCTTTGAGCTGCTCTTCTTCCAGTCGGAAGCACCCAAGGATACACTGCTGCCTACCAAATCGAGCTTGCCCCGTACACCACCTTTCCTAGTTTTGGTCTCTGGTGGACACTTATTGCTCTGTGAGTTCATCACTGAGTTTGCTGTTAGCTGGATCCTATGGCCTATCACCTATGGGTAGTGAAAGCGATGGTGCCGGTTAAGTGAGATGTGCTGCCATGCTGGTGAGTTCTGGTCTGGCCCTTGTTGGTGCTGGTGAGGTCCAGCCTGGTCCTTATCCGTGCTGGCAGAGTCTAGCCTGGCCCTAGTCGTTGCTGTCGTTAGGTCTAGTTTGATGTGGTGTTAGGTTTCAAGCGTTAAAACATATTTTGTTCAACTATTCAATTCTTGTTTCCACATGAAAATTTTTCTAGTATTATATATTTTTGAGTAGGTCCTAAGATCATCACTCATTGTTGTTACACTTTCTCTTATTTTCCATGCTGAACATGTATTTACATGCTGCAGGAGAATATCCGTAGATGCGTGTGCATTGTATACGACCCATCTAGGTCAAATCAAGGAGTCCTAGCTCTCAAAGCCCTGAAACTTACAGACTCATTTATGGATCTTTACCGTAACAATGGTTTAACTGGAGAGAAGTAATGCTTCATTTCTGTAACTGAAATCTTTTAATTAAGTTATACAAACAATATATATACAACTGTCTTTTTTTTTTTTGGCAGATTAAGAGAAAAGAAGTTGTCATGGGTTGATATTTTTGAGGAGATACCTGTATGCACTCCTGTACCATCCATTTTAGCCATGAGAATATATTTGATCTCTGCTGATGTCTACTGGCTTAATTATGTCGCAGATTAAAGTTTCCAATTCTGCGCTTGTCAGTGCTTTCATGACAGAGCTAGAATCTGAGTCACCTGTTTCGCAGGTTTATTTTTTCTGTCTGCCAAAGCACTTATATGAAAAATCATTTTAATCCTTTTAGCACCGTTTTGAAGTTATATGTATCTTTCAGTGTGATTTTGACCGTCTTAAATTATCAACGGCTCCATTTATGGAAAGAAACTTGGAATTTATGATTGGTTGCATGGATGAACTTACATCAGAGCAAAACAAGGTATTTATTTTAAGAATTTGGTTTCTGTGTAATTTATGTTATGTATAAGTGATGGAGCAATTTGTTTGACTTAGTGTTTGTCCTTGTGATGTAGTTCCAATATTATTATCGCAACCTGACAAGGCAACAGTCACAACAGCAGTTATGGCTTCAAAAGAGGAGGTGAAAACAAATTCTTAATCTGTAGTTGATATATATAATTCACTAGCCTCTCCTGCATCATATTGTTTTTGTTCATATTCTTTATGCTTTTCTCTATTATTATCATTGAAAGAAAGTGCTTCCCAGGAATGCGAAAAGCAAATATATGTCCATTAAGTGTTCTCCTCGCTACTTTGTGCCACTACAGGCAAGAAAACATGGCAAGAAAAGCTGCTGGAGAGGAGCCATTGCCAGAGGAAGATCCGTCCAATCCTATCTTCAAGCCTATTCCTGAGCCTTCACGTTTAGAGGGTTATCTCATAACCAACCAAGTCTCCAGTTACTGCAACCATATTAATGGGTATGGATCCCTTTTGACGCTTTGTTGCCTATCCTCAATAATTTCCACAGTTCAATGCTGACGTTAGAAAAAAAAGATCTAATTCAACTCAACTTGGCAATCCATGTCTCCCTCTAGGATCAGTCATGTAATCATGTTATTTACCCAGAGTGTGTTGCGTTCATGATGGGAGAACATTGGAAGTTCTATTCCAAGAGTCTTTTGAAGATTTGGTCCTAGCAGTTTGATTTGCTTCATTGTTAAACAAGTTAATTAGAATAATTTGAGAAAAATGACATCTGTTAATTCACCTGCAACTGATGATGAAATAATACCAGTTTAACATGTTATGTGCTTGGTGTTGGTGGAATGTGGTGATGGAGTTTGTCCTAAATGATTGGTATAGTAGTTGCAAGTAAAATACAAATGATATAGTGCACGTTTTTTTTGTTGGTTTCACTGCCTTTTGCAGTAAAGCACCAGATGCTTTCTTCCTCATTCACATCGCAGTGCAGATATGATAGGGCATTGATAATGTTTGCATTACAATTGCAGTGTTGCTGGTCAGAATTTCAACAGGCTATACTTGATGAAGGCCTTGCAGGAGGACTAGGTGATGAGTGGCAGCTGTTGGAAGATTTGACATGACACTACTAGATCAGTTTTGCGATGTACTTAACGTGATCATGCCAATTATCTGCTTTATTTTGTTTTGCCAAGGACACCGAATGGTTCAGTTGCATAGGCACACAGCGATTTGGCATGTCCTGCCGTTATAGCAAAATGTTCGTTCTGAGGCTGGTATCCTGGAATCAATCATTTAAATATTGTCAATTGATATCATTACTTTGGGCTTTGTTTTTTTTAGTATCAGGACATTCTCACATAAGCATGACCATTAAGAGGCGGTGTCCCATCATCATGTAGGCCTTCCATGTTTTTTTAGCTGGAAAGGTGCTTCTGATTCTAATGAAAAGTGTAGGCATTCAATAAGGAGCTTCAAGGTTTTCTAGAAATTTACTTCAATTTTTAAAAATAGCTAAAAATAGCTACAAGAAATCATACCATTTGGCTTGTATGAAAGTCCGTAATAATATGATCCATTGTTGGTTGGACTTCTCGATGAAATGCCTGAAAAGTCGGGAGCTCAGTGATTTACCCTAATTTAAATATCGAGGACATCTAGGACTTCCTCACATGTCGTAGTTGTTATGATTAATTATCCTTAATCATTAATTAAGAAATAATTAAATTAATGGTCAAAAAGGAAAACGTCTTTCTCTCTTTAACGCATAGGAAAAACGGGAGGAAGTTCATCTCACGGGAGAGACCGGAAGTGACGCGCCTCGTCCCCAACCAACGCGACGCAAGGCATGAGACGTGATTCTTGAAGAGTTGCGACGCTAGAAAAACCGCAATGTTTCACCCTGTATATATAGGGGAAACGATTCCCGTTGTAATCTCTGGTTCGAAAAATCAATAAAGAACATCTTACTTCAAACACGTTATCAAGCACTCGACTCTGCCCTGAGAAGGTAGGAACCGATTTCCTCTCTATTCTTTGGGAGGAAAAAGATGGAATCATACCAAAGAGGAGGATTCGGGAGTTTCCCTTCTTTCCTGTGGTACTGCAGGATGTACGGGGACAACGCCCGTTTCGTCGCTTCGACAAGGTTCCTAAGAAACCGTCGCCCGGACTTCTTCCTGTGCCATCCATAGAGGCTGTCGATGATGGCCAACCGCTTGTCGGTGATGGCAAATCGACCCTGGAGGCCGATGCCGCGCCCATGGGTGCCCCGAAGGCCTCCACCGCCGGCGATGGAGGCACGTCCGTGGGTGCCCCGAAGGCCCCCATCGCCGGCGATGGTGGCACGTCCGTGGGTGCCCTGTAGGCTCCTGCCACTGTCGCCGCAACGTCGCTTCCAACCGTGGTCTCCAACGCCAATCCCGCCCATCCCGATGCCGCCAGCCCCTGAATACAGGTCGGTGGAATTAGTTCCTCGCTACCCCGAGGTCCTAGAATACAACCCCATGAAGCCATCCTCTCCCCCCCGGCTTTCCTTCGAGGGTGCCAACTCCGTACCCTTATCGGGCTCCGATGAGGGGAGCGGACTCTATTGAATGAACAAGAAAGAAGGGGAGGGGGAAGGGGCAAGAGGGGAGCAACAAAAGGCGCGGTGGCCAAAGGACGGCGACGACGCGTGCCCGCGCTGAAAGCTGGCACCGGCAGCGCACCCGCACTGGGACCAAGCCGCGCCGGCGGCGCCCGTGTTGGGTCCGAGTCGGGAACGGCGACGGTAAACTCGAGCCAGACCGGCGCAGCAACGCGATGTGCTCGATCGATTTTTCCCCCCAAATCCCGATCTCCTCTCTCCAGAAGGATCGGTGGATGGAGTCCACCTTTATCTCTGCTCTGTGTTTATGCATTTTAGTCCCTAGCTGATGTAGAAATTATGTTAAGGCATTATGTATGTATGTACAGGTACAGAAAAAGGAATTTCACCCCCGAAGTAGGTGGAATGTACACTATACTCGCTATATATGTATGTACTTAGGTAATTTCGCCCCTGCAGATTGACAAAACATGTGTATGTGAAATAATTGTAACCGTGATTAATAAAGTGTTGTGTTATATGTATTTGGATCACTGCTGTTTGATTCCATTATATTCAACATTTTATAGCACTTTTAGAACCCTGCAGATTGGTGTATTGCAAATTTTGACATATAAAAATTTAATTTTCACGGTTATTAACACATACATTTGTTTAGGGACTTAAAAATGCATTTTGGTTTATTTTATGTTCTTACGTATAAAATATTAATGTTTGGTAGATATTAAACTATATAATTTAGTATATAATATGTCCTAAAGATAATATTATATAAAATATCCCAAAGACATTAAAATAATGTTTATGTCCATTAAAATTGTCCTGAAGACAATATTAATCTATATTAATTAAGTTTAATATATTAATTTCCTGAAGATTTTAATATACCATATTATAATGTCTAGAAAGGCATTTTCTTTATGTATAGTCATTTTGACGTGCTATTTTTATGCCCTGAAGGCATGTTATTAAATTGTTTTGAAGAAAATTAATGATAATACATGTTTTACATGTAGGAGATGGCCGATTTAAACAAAAAAAATTTGCGAAACTTAACATTAGTTATTACCTAAGATGCAAGGATATAAATAATGATGGGTTGGCTCATTATAAGGACTCTTGCTGGGGTAGCCGTGTACTCACTATACAAACCACTGATAAATTTGTATTTAGGAGAAGGTTAGGTCCGGTCTATCTTCAGAATCAGGAGGATCTTGTCCTGGACTTCGATGAGGATTAGCTGACGCTCAAGGGTCGGATTGGAGCATCATCATTTTTTTTTCGCTGTATATTTGAATTTCCGCACTCTGGTATATTATGGACAATATTATGTCATCTTTAAATAAACAATTGTAATAAGTAGTTGTGTAACAATTACTTTTGCATAATATATAATTTCTCTTGGTTATTTGTGATTGTGTGATGATGTTCAACAAACTGTCGCTCACAAGTTGCTAGCATTGATCTCTGGGACTAGCAATTGATTGTGAGTGGATCCCGGTGAAGCCAGGGTTGCGACAACACACGTCAAGGATCCTTAGACCAAGGTGACTACCTCCACCACAATCCTCAATTCACAAAACTACCCAACTTGCCACCTTTAGTCAACACACGCCACGTAGGTTTTAGTTGATTAGGTTATTAAAGTAACTCAGCACCTCCAATCATACCAAGTCACAAGAATAATTAAATGATGAACCTAATCAACTACCAACCCACGAGCACTAGCAACTATGTACAAGGATAGGCTAGGAAAATGACTAAGGCAACAATAAGTGGCTAAATTCACAGGGTAGATGACTCAGTGTAAATATAATAGGTTTCTACCCTTTCCCATCACACTCGGCAAAAGTTAGATTTCTAGTCGTGCATCATTTCATGCATGAGAAAAAAATAAGTAAAAACAATAAACAGGTGAGTTTTGCAAACTAGGGAGCAAGATGTAAGCTATCTTGATTTGATAGTACTCCGGGTCTCGGAATCCTCCTCTGGACGGCTCCTGGAATCCTCCCGAACAGCGCGAACACAGACAATCTACACGTTTATGCATATGTGCAAGAAACAGCAAAACAATCAACAGAACATATAGATCAATAAAATATATATAAAATTTTATGCTATTTATGGAAAATAATGGCTTCAGAATCACCTAATTTGGAGTTCGGATGCTCTCGAAACAATTCCTGGAAGATTTGAGAAAATCAGAAAATACCAAAAAGAATAAACCGGCTTAATCCGGTTAACTGGAAGAAAAACCGGTGGTCTCCTCAGTTGTTCCAGTGGCAGCGGTGGGCGCGTGGGCAGCGGCGCTCGGACATGTGGCGGCTGCGATAGGCGGCGCGGCACGACGACACGCTGGCCGAGGCGGGCCGCCCGAAGCGACGTGGTCTCGCCACGCGCGGCGAAGCGCGGTTAGTGGCGGTAGCGCGCAGCGAAATGGCGGGACACGCTGGTGGCGAAGCGGCGGCAGCGGCGGCAGCGTGGCGACATACACGCGGCGCGGCGATGGGCACGCGGCGGCGATGCGGTGAACGCAGCGGCGACACGTGGCATGGCTGAGGGCGCGGGCGCGACGCGGCGGCTGTGGGAGGACACATGGCACGACGACATTCGATGGCGCTTGATCCGAGGTGGAGCGCAGACGACGAGGCTACCGGCAGAGATGTCGGCGCGACGGAGACGGTGGCGGCGCCCGAAACTTCGGCGAGCCATATCTCCCTCGTTTCTTGGCCAAATTAGATGATCCATATATCCATCTTGATCGTCTCGACAAGATCTACAACATGAAACCATCTAATCTTCGGTTTAGGCATGGCACAGAGAGGAATTTTCGTGATGGGGTCTTAGGGCAGGGGTCTTGGGTTTATATAGTGTCTTAGACAACCTAGGCTGGGCCTTGGGCTAAGAGGGGTTGGATTAGGGCTCGAATTCTAATCCGAGTAGAATTCGGATAGGTTGTGGGCTTGTTTATCAAGAAAACGGAGTTTACTTTGGAGGATTGGGCTGAAATTTGGAGGGTAATTCGGATTAGGCTTCTAAAAGGTCCCCTCCAAATTTGAGCACGAGATTCCCTCGTTTGCTCATTATTTGATGGGTTTGACGAGCTCCTGGTAGAACGATAACACTTCAAGAAATCTTGAGCTAGCCTTGGAATTTAGGCATGAAATTTGGAGGGTGGCTAGATGATGGCATCTAAGAATTACTGAAATTTTTCCAGAATTTTCCTAAAAGGTTTCTTAGGGTTTTGGCTTAAACATAATTTAAAATAGTTTAAATTAGGGTTTTATATATAACAATTCTTTTTCATTTATTTTTAATGATTTTAAAATACAGGTGACATACGATAGAATAGAGGATGTCACAACATAGTAATCTAAAACTGCTTGGTCATCCGCTCAAGCCTTTACCATTCCTGCCATGGTTATGAAAACACGACGATTAGATTAAATAATCACACGGCTGCATTTCTCCCTTGTGAACGTGCAGTGCAGCAGCCACTGACACAGTCTCACAGATAGATATCCATGGTAAAATGGTTGGTTCTCTCGGCATGGCCGGCAGTAAGCTGCGTTGCAGAACATGACACCGGGAAGGGGTTGTCGGGTTAAAGAATTTTGCACCCTCTTTTCTTGATTTTTTTACCGAGAAAATACGTTAGTTTAGATTATTTATTTATCTTTATCTGCTTATATGTTTATAATATCCTATTTTTAGAGAGCTTTGTGTGGTTGATTCAAACGAAGAAGCGTGTTTGACTTGTTTAAGCTTTTGGATGAAGCACATTTCCGACAGTGAAAATAGGGTCGTGGACAGTAAAAATAAGATTTGGAGTAAAATATAAGAGGAAAAATTATAGAGATCGAGAAAATAGAATTAATGTTGAAGAGGTAAATAGTGAATTGTGATTTAGCGTCTGTGTTGATGACATTTGTCATTGAAAAAGTCTATTTTTCTGTGGTGTGGATAGTGAAATAGGGTTAACATTGAAGATGGCCTAAAACAAACTTAAGAACCAAAATGGCAAAAGCTTTTTGTTTTGAGAACGAAATAACACTTCTAAAAGGTTCAATTAATTTGAAACACTAAAAAATCATCACTTTCACTTTCTATACTGCTCTCACCCTCCGGTATTCCCACCCTCCGGTATTGATTAGTCTTAAAAAATACGCTTCCACAATATAATCGTCTTTATATTTTTATAAATAATTTGCATGGGTGGTTAGTGATTAAAATTGTATTTCAAAGATATAATGTTATGCTTTTGAGAGCCAGAGAGAGTAGTACCATTTCTAAAATATCTAAAAAAAATTTTGGTAAATTTTAACCTTCAAATTTTCTTATAAATATTGTTTTAAGGCTCCGCTGGCTGAGTCAACGAGGCATGGGGTACAATTAGCCGTCACGGGCTTCAGGTTGCCTGCGGAAAAATTGGTGAAATAATCTACTTTAAATTTGAAATTAATAAAATAACACACAGTATATAAAAATACCCCGACCGGCACTGGGCCCGCCGCCCAGTGGCGGCCGCCACGCCACTGCGGGAGGCAGAAACTCCGCCACACCGCACGGCCGAGCTCTGCTCCCGCCACCGGCACGGCGGGGATAGCGCTTGAGCGACACGTGCGCTGCGCTGGCTTGGCCGGCCGGCGGCGTGGCGGTCCCAATGAGCTCCGCCACGCCGCCGGCGCGGGCGAGCCGCCGCAATCACGCTGCTGAATCGCGGTCTGCCGGGCGGCGTGGCCACGCGTGGTGGCGGAAGACAATTTGGCGGACGCTGCTGTCGGCCGCTGCTGGTGGGCTTCGTCCCACCACTGCATGCCTCGGATACTGTCGCGGAGTGCGTGCTTGATGCGTGCATGTGCATGCGGGGAAAAAGGAACTTTTCTGCACGTCATGTCATGTCGCCACCGAGTTGTCCCGCTCGCCATGCACACGTCTTATCATGTGCGCGAAGAGCATTTAAACCCTATTTAATTAGTAAAGGATTAATTAGTGAGTAATTAATGGTACGTTCATGATAATTTAATTAACACTTCAGCTATAAAAGGAGGACTTCCGCTCACTTCGCTTCACACCATTCTCGCTGCCCACACATTTCATTGCCCCGGTGCTCAGTGAGACCTCTGCTGGTTTTGATTTCGCATTCTTCTCATTGAGGGACTCTCATGTTTTTTTTCTCAGTACATGTTGCATCTCAATGTGAATGCAGGTGTTGGTACGTTCAGTGGTACAGGAAATAATCTACAGGAAGAGTGTTCGCTGCAGAAGTTTTAACAAGGTATGCATGTTATTAAACTACCATGAGCATGCGTGATGATTTTGCAGAGATTAGTTGTTTTGTTGAGAATAATTTAGAGTAGTTATAACAAAATATTTATGGTTGTGCTAATTGTATGTGTTGACCTGAATATTTAATGTTTGGTATTAAAAGTTGTTATGAGGATATTATGTATTATGAGAATTACGGATACTAATTGCATTTTCCATCATAGTACGATGGCCGAACAACGTTCCAGCAATGCATGGATTAGGCCAAGTTGGTGGGAATCGTCCGGTCCGGGAGGCCAGGCCCATTACCCTTCGGAGGACCTTCCGATCAAAATGAAACATGACTACCGCATGCAGTCAACCATGCTGCGGCCCGGCCCTCACATCCATCGGGACTGGCCCAAGTGTTCATGTGGAATTGATGCGGTCGTGCAGACGTTCGATATACCAGTATCTGGTTGGACCGGACGAAGATTCTACCGATGTCCTCTATACGCAGTGAGTTTACTTACATTCATATATAACGAATTGATTTTCGTAGGTAACCTAACCTTGTATCCTTTGCAAAACAGATAAACGATTGTCGTATGACATCATGGATGGATGATCCTTTTCCGATGGCAGCAGATGCATACATCACGGTTCTGCACGCAAGGATCGCAGATCTCGAACAACGTCTCGAAATGACAAACCGTACACTAGAGATGCAAGTCCGCATGGAACGCTTGTGCCCTGCATGTCGGAGGCGTCGTGTGTAAACCGCTGGCACCCAGAAAGCGCGAGAGGGCTGCTAGAACCAGGGATGTAGGACCTAGCGCGTTTGCGAAGGGGAAATACCCCCGCTGCACGCAGTAGTATGGTTATCGTTAATGACAACTATGTTTTTAAATCTCCTAAGGCATGTAGGTTTAGATATGATGCACTACTACGGTAGATTGTCTTATGCATCACGCGTGCCATTGTTTGTATGTTGTAATCTAAATTTTTATTATTTAATCTCCGGTTCTCTAATACCATAAGCCTTTTACTTGCTCCGACAAAAAAAATTAATTACCGTTTCAAATTTTTCATTTGTTTACTTCTTTTTATTTTTCTTACTTAATTGAACGGAGTGAACAAATTAGTTAAACAATGATAATGTCATAACGCTATCGTATTTGATAATGCCTTAAAAAAATGAGAGAATCGGATAACACTATGGTGCGTAACTTGTTCTAATTTTAAAAATATTTTTTCTGATCACTTTCAATTTTACAAAAAAATTTCAGTCCGATCAATACATTTTCGTGTAAATAATTAAAATAAATACAATGCTCTTATGTCCTCCTATTAAAATTGACATGAAATAATAGGAATTATGAGGTGATCAAGCAGCTAACAAAAATATGGCGTATTTGAATCTGGCGTTTTGGCGCGGAAATTCAGGGAGCAGAGGCGCAGAACGCGGCCGGCCTGCTCCCGCCGTGCGGCGTGGCGGGAGCTCATTTGGGACCGCCACGTCGCCCGGCCGGCACAAGGCCGCGCGCCACGCTGTCGCCTCTGCGCTATCCCGCCGTCTTGGTGTGGCGGAGCTCTGCTCCGCCGTCTTGGCGTGGCGGCCGCCACTCGGGCGGCGGGCCTGAGTTCGATCGGGGTATTTTTATATACTGTGTGTTATTTTATTAATTTCAAATTTAAAGTAGATTATTTCACCAATTCCGCCGTTGCCTGCCAGTGCCACTGCCGCCACCAGAACTTGACGCCCGAAATTCAAGACTGGCACTGAATGATTGGCGCCAGAACGCAATTGCTAAATTGATTGAGCAGGCATATGCAGGTAGATAGCGCACATGTGTGTTTAATTGTAGAAAATAAACACTACGTTTTAAAAGAATCTGGCGCATTTATATTTAAAACAAATTTGGCTGAAACGTTGCTGGTAATAAAAAAGGCAAATGGGCTGAAAAAGTTTTAAAGTCAATTTACGATTAAAACTATCGCTAACCACTGATAAAAATTTGGGACTCGTTGCATTCATATTAAGTTTTGTAGTGAGTAGCATTGTGCATCTGAATTGATATACTGCTTTCATACCTGTGCTCCTTCCTATTTTATATAGGACATATATAATATGAATGGTCTTGTTTTGAAATATACTTCCAAGACATGCATGTGAATTTATTGGTTTTCTTTTTTATCTGCCCTTATTTATTGAAAAATTCTTTTTTATGAATTTATAAACGACACTATATGCTCTCTCATTTTTCTAAGATATTTGTAACACGGGTGGCACGATCATTTTCACTTAGTCTTCTTTCGATTTCACAAATTTCTTGATTTATACCCATTCAAAATACATCTTAGAGCATGTGCAATAGTCCATGTTAGTTTTTTCTAATTTGTCTATAATATTTGTTAAATATGATGTATGATAATATAGCGAAGAGAGAATATGCATACAAATCTAGACCGTCTTCAATGCAAAAGTCCATTCTACATGAGAAACAAGAAATTTCATATGCGAGGAAGTTGTCTATAAAAAATGTGCAACCATCTTTACTACTCATTGTATATGTTGTTTTAGTGTTTCTACTGTTAACATTAATCACGTTATTTTTTTTAAAAAAAATTGTATTATAGACAACAACTTCCTGTATTATCGTATATGCCCTTGTATAAAAAACAGATGGCTTGTACTGTCACTCCCTTTTCACTTTCAGTGCCAAGTGACCGTGCATGCTACAATATGGCGGCCAAAGGCGTTTGCTACTGCGCCCACACGCACACGGGACAAGAAAGAGGGGACCTTAGTACAGAATACAGATCGTCACGAGGACCTTTCTTCCAAATTGAAACGGCCAATCAATAGCACAAAATCACCTCCTGCAGTGTGTTACTACCATTGAGCTCCTTCCATCTAAGGCCCAGAAACAATTAGCGAGAGAGAGAGAGTGAGTGTATTACCCTCTTGTGCCTCAAATTATATGTTACTAGTGACTAGATCAAACTTGGCATTTCACTTTTCTAGCAGCAACATAGACTACCGTGTTTTCTATCCTTTTATGGCAGTTATTTCTAGCAGCAACACAAACCCCCTCTCAAATCGATCTAGTGAGGTGCGGCTTGCAAACTTCGTCATTCCTCATGCTGTGAGACTTCTACGTTCTTCGTGCCGATGTCACCAGCACGTGGGACAACAGTGTCTCTAAAACTACGCCCTATTGAAGAACCTACATAGGTGAGGGGTGATAAGATTTTTTGGAAGCATGCAACGCGTATGCTTGCTTTTTTTTTTATCAACTACCATCGATGAAACCAGACACGTCATTAGCCTTCACCGGAGCGATTCACTATAATTCATTATTTAACATATCTATTTTACGCATATGAGAGATATATTTATTGTGTACGAGCAAGCTTCCTGTTTTTAACATATGATTTACCTATTATAAGTATTGTGCTATTTATCGCTGCTATCATTAAAGTGCGTAATATTCTAACATATGATACAAATCCTACGTACTTTAGACTTCAAATGTTCATATTTAAACATAGGTTGATTGTGTTGCAAAATTGGCATAATGAGCAATATAAAACAATATTCCAAAATGAGTACAGCTTTAAATAAGAGCAAGCCAATGATACCATAGGACATGTATTCTTCAAATATGACTAAAAAGACATATAAACACATGATCAACTCAAATATCATTGCTGCCACAAAAGATAAATCCAGCAACTAAGCTCAAGGTTTATACTTTAGTAGTGCTCTCAGATTGCAAACTGGGGTTGCTAAATAATTTAGCCGTCCAACTACAGTTTGGACAATATATCAAAGGTTTATTAATCTGAAATCAAGACCTAATTGCCCTAAGTATAGCACTGCTCAACGTGGGAACCAGCAGAACATAATTCACCAATTAGCACAGCACCTAAACAGTTCTGAAACAACAAGGACAGCAGTAAACTAAGTGATAAACAGAGCTGTACCACATGATTAACCTCACAAACAGCTAGATAATCACCAATAACCAGTCCAGAGCATGTGCAAATATATCAATGCATATGAATTAACCCACAGTGATGACTAGCAGTGCTAAACAAGGTTAATTGGTCCTAGAACAGATTAAGTTGGCCTCAAAAAATAAGCAATCATCATCGAGTAGCACTTGAAGCCCACAGGAACAGTGCATCCAGATTTGGTAAACCGGCCTCTAGCTCGAAGGCTAGTCCCCCAGAAGCAACCAAATCGGTCCACTGTACAGAGAAGGAAAAGCAAATACTTACGAAGCGTTGGGATCGAACCAACAGGCCGAGGCAAAGCGTGCACAAGCACTGTCCCAGAAAACAATTCGCCGTGCTATTAAGCACAACCGACGAAGTGATTCAGAGATCTGGCCGTCACTCCCCACGGCAAGAAGCCACGGAAGGAGCCCGATCATGCAGAGAAACACAAGGCAAGATCACGGCGACCACCCGTGGCCTCGGGAACCAGAGTCGAACAGGAGCACCACCAAGACAAACCCATCGGCCGGCGCGACGGCGCCGAGGCACCGGCAAGAGCAAGCGACAATCTGCAGACAAGTGAGAGAGAGAAAACGAGAGAAAACCGAGAGAGACCAAAGAGGAGCACGGACTTCCCATATAGGCGAGGAGAACGAACTCCCGGTTCCCGCCATCTCTCCACGGCACCATGCGCCACATGAGGCGGAGACGAGGAACGCCGCCCGCCAGTCTGAGGGGTTCGAGGAACCCTTGCTCGCCTGAAGCTCGGCCGAGGCGTGGCCCCCTTTTCTCCTCGTGGTGGGCCAAAGGCACCGGCCCAAAAAGGGCAAAAGCCCAACAATCCCCACCCTTTTGCCTCAATCGACAAAAGTATTATCGTCGTGAAACTTGTTTAATATACTGTTATTCAACTAAGGTACCGCAAAGGTTTGAACCAAAGTTTAGTCTAAAAGAATCCAACCCAACACAGACAATGGAGGACTACTCCTTGATCCAAGGCCTTGGTGTGAGGATATTCATCCTAGAGACACACAGTACTAGGCTGCAAATCTGCACCTCTAGCGGGGCAGGACTTTACGGTCATGTCCTTGTATCTATTCATGAGCTCACTAGAGAGTATACCCCAACCTCTCACGGATCGCGACCACACAATCAGCTCACATAGGTTCGTTCTTCACGGGAGCTCTGTAGGACAGCTCCCTAGCCCTTAGGGCTCCGAACTCATTAAGAGGTTTTCACCTCAACCTGCCATACAGATTAAGCACTGCAGCGAATGGGACCTAGGAAGATGTGCTGACAGTACCACACAGCTTAGTTGTCCCAGAGCCTGATTCACGGGATCTCCGCTCTTTCAAGATGGGTTACCACTGTTGGTTACTACTAGCAGGGTATAAGCCCCATTCCTCTAGATCTTTGCCGATAGTTGATCTAGGCAAACCCTTTGTAAAAGGATCGGCTAGATTACTACTAGGCGAGTGTATTCTACTACAATAACACCTGTCTCTCGCATGCCGAGTAGACTTAAGCCTTCTCTTAATATGCCTCGAGGACTTCATATTGTCTTTTCTATTCTTAACCTTGACTAGAAACGATGCGGTTATCGCAATATACTAAGGCTATGGTATCGGCTTTTCCAAAGACAGTAGGTCGAAAGGAGCTCCTTGAGCCATTACGCCTCCACAATGACCGCCGAATCTAGGGCGACTAGTTCAGCCTCCATGGTTGAGCGTGTAATGACGATGCATTTGGCGGACTTCGAGACCTGACCCACCCACTGATGAACACATATCCACCGGTAGCCTTCATCTCATCCGAGTCACTAATCCGATTAGAATCACTTTGAATCCCTCTAGGACAGCCGGATGGCCAGAATAATGGATCCCAAGCTTCATGGTGCCCTTAAGGTACCTAAGTACTCGATGTAGTGCTACCCAATGATCATCTCCCGGATTTGCCGTGTAACGGCTCAACCTGCATACTGCATATGAGATGTCGGGTCTAGTTGCGCTACTGAGATACATCAAGGATCCAATTACTTGTGAATACAGGTGTTGATTAACCCCTTCACCAGTATGTTTGCAAGTCTTATATTAGGATCATAGGGTGTGGAGGCAGGCTTGGAGTCCATATGCCCGAAACGGGTTAGGACCTTCTCCACATAATGGGACTGTGATAGAGTTATCCCACTCTCACCCTTTATGAGCTTGATGTTAAGAATAACATCAGCCTCTCCTAGATCCTTCATGTCAAAGTTTGAGGAAAGATATTCTTTTGTTTCGTTGATGACATCCAAGTCAGTCCCGAATAGCAATATGTCATCCACGTAAAGACACAGAATGACACCTCAGCCCTCCTGAAACCGATAGCAAACACATCTGTCGGCTTCGTTTACACAAAACCCAACAAATGTCATCATCTTATCGAATTTCTCATGCCACTGCATAGGGGCTTGCTTAAGACCATACAAGGACTTAATCAAACGACACACCTTGTTCTCTTGGCCATTAACCACAAATCCATCAATTGCTTTGCATATATATCTCCTCTTCCAGCTCTCCATTAAGAAAAGCGGTCTTCACGTCCATTTGATGGACTAGGAGTTTATATGCAGCTGCTAGAGCTATAAGCACACGGATAGTGGGTAGTCTCGCCACAGGAGAATAAGTATCAAAATAATCCTCGCCTTCCTTTTGAGTGAAACCCTTAGCCACTAAGCGGGCCTTGTACTTTTCAATAGTACCATCAGGTCTCCTCTTTTTCTTAAAAATCCACTTGCACCCTACTGGTTTGCATCCACTAGGTAAATCAGTGACTTCCCACGTTCCATTAGCGACGATGGAATCCATCTCGCTACGGACTGCCTCCCTCCAATACTCAGCATCAGGAGATGCAAAAGCCTCAGCGAGGGTGCGTGGTTCGTCATCCACAGAATAAATGGCAAAATCATCACCAAACGACTTTTCAGTCCTTTGTCTCTTACTCCTCCTCAACTCCAATTCAGGAGCGGGCTCAGCCACCTCAGGAGGAATAGAGTAATGCTCGTTAGAGCCATCTGGTGTGATTATCTCATTTGATCTCATAGAAAAGATAGTCTCAAAGAATGTCGCATCCGTAGACTCCATAAGGTCATTGGGAGCGATTTCGCTCGTCTTGGATTTGATCACTAGAAATCTATAGGCCGTGCTATTTAAAGCATACCCTAGGAAGATACAGTCGACAGTTTTTTGTCCTAGTTTCCTTTTCTTAGGCACGGGCACATTCACCTTAGCAAGGCAACCCCAAGTCCTAAGATGAGACAGGTTTGGCTTTCTCCCCTTCCATCCTTCATAAGGCGTCACCTCGCGATTGCGCGGCGCCACCCTATTTAGGACATAATTAACTGTGAGAACAGCCTCCCCCAACTATCGAACCGACATACCAGAACTTTGTAACAAGGAGTTAACCAAGTCACATATAGTTCGGTTCTTTCTCTCGGCCACCCCATTTGATTGGGGAGAGTAGGGAGGTGTGGTTTCATGAATGATACCACATTCTTCACAGAAATGGGCGAAATCCTTAGAGATATACTCTCCTCCTCTATCAGACCTTAACCGTTTAATAGTCTTTCCTAGTTGGTTTTCCACTTCAGCTTTATAGATCTTAAAATATTCTAGTGCTTCATCTTTAGTTTTTAATAAATAGATATAACAATATCTACTACTATCATCTATGAGAGTAAAAAAATATCGTTTGCCACCCTTAGTTAAGATACCATTCATCTCACACAGATCGGAGTGGACTAGCTCTAGTGGAGAGGTGCTTCGCCCTTCAACCGTATGAAACGGTTTTCGATGCTGCTTAGCTTGCACACACACCTCACACTTGGAGCCCTTTTCATAGCTATACTCTGGAATCAAACTCATCTTGCTCAAACGCACTATGGCCTCAAAATTCAAATGACATAAGCGAGAATGCCATACATCATGATGTTTATTACAAACCACATTGAAAATGGAAAGATTGTTCTGACACAAGACAGAGAGGCTGAACATGCCACCTCTCTCATACCCCTTGTCTATGAAGGCACCAAACTTGGTCAAGATGACCTTATTTGACTCAAACACTAATCTGATACCCTGACGACATAAAGCGAGCCATCGATCAAATTCCGTGATCGCCATTGAGCACGAACAACCGTCACGAAGAACCAACGTCTTGCCGAAGTCAACTTCAAGCGGACTGGCCGACTCCTCGTATCGTCTTGATGCTCCATTGCCCATCAAGACGGATCCACAATCTTGACCACGAAATGAAGTAAAGAGCCTCGTCGTGAGCTATATGACGCGTAGCACCGTGTCGATCCACCAATCAAGTGATGAATCAGCCATAAAGGCTCTAGGTACATACCACGTGGAGGAGCTAGGAGCCACCTCCGCAACATGCGCTGGGCACGAGGGCCACTCTGCCATCTGGACTGGTCCTTTGCCCTTGCGGTCACGGCACCTTCGAGCGATGTGCCCGGGGTTGCCACACACATAGCAGACCAGATCCTCTTTCTTCTTCTTCATGTTCTTGCCATTGGCGCCAGTCTGGTTCTGGGGCTTCTTCTTCTTCCCACCACCAGCCTTGGAGTTCTTGGCATCAGCCACATTGGCACGGGCGGGGGCGTAGAGTGCTTTGAGCCTCCACTAGCACGGGCCCGCTCCTCGACATTTATAGCTGCCTGAAGCTCAGGGAACGTCAGGCGCTCCTTCATATGTCGGCGAGCAGTCACAAAGTCACGCCACGAGGGCGGAAGCTTAGCCAGGGCTACATTCACCTGAAAACTTTCAGGCAGGAGACACTTGAACTGGTTCAGTCCCTCACATGGAGTGAAGCTCTGGACTGCTCCACAATCGGCGGTTCTCCACAATCCTGTAGTTCAGGTAACTCTCGGCCACAAAGCTCTCATTCCCATTATCCCCTTCTAAAAATTTCAGCTCCAGGTCATCCCACATCTCCTTAGCATCAGTGAAGGTGGAGTAGGTGTCGAAAAGCCTATTTGACACTACGGCTAACAATCGTGCTAGGACTGCGTGGTTGGCATTCTCCCACTGGGTCTTCTCCTCACCCTCAAGTTTCTTCTTTTCATTCGGAGGATCAGAGATAACCTAGTAGATTTTCAACTCTGTCAACCACAGCCTAGTACGTGCCTGCCATCGTTTAAAGCTGGTGCCATCAAAAGTCTCGGGCTTAACTACATCACTACTACTCCCCGAGGCCATAACGAATAATTGTTTTCTGGATTGTTGCAAAATTGGCATAATGAGCAATATAAAACAATATTCCAAAATGAGTACAGCTTTAAATAAGAGCAAGCCAATGATACCATAGGTCATGTATTCTTCAAATATGACTAAAAAGACATATAAACACATGATCAACTCAAATATCATTGCTGCCACAAAAGATAAATCCAGCAACTAAGCTCAAGGTTTATACTTTAGTAGTGCTCTCAGTTACAAACCGGGGTTGCTAAATAATTTAGCCGTCCAACTACAGTTTGGACAATATATCAAAGGTTTATTAATCTGAAATCAAGACCTAATTGCCTAAGTATAGCAATCGCTCAACGTGGGAACTAGCGAACATAATTCA
The DNA here is from genome assembly GCA_036346415.1 of Raddia guianensis. Lineage (NCBI taxonomy): Eukaryota > Viridiplantae > Streptophyta > Magnoliopsida > Poales > Poaceae > Raddia > Raddia guianensis. The sequence goes on along the minus strand of CM070537.1, from coordinate 22,075,606 downwards.
CCAATTAGCACAAAGACCTAAACAGTTCGAAACAACAAGGACAGTAGTAAACTAAGTGATAAGCAGAGCTGTACCACAGGATTAACCTCACAAACAGCTAGATAATCACCAATAACCATCCGAGCATGTGCAAATATATCAATGCATATGAATTAACCCACGATGATGACTAGCGATTGCTAAACAAGGTTAATTGGTCCTAGAAACGATTAAGTTGGCCTCAAAAATAAGCAATCATCATCGAGCAAACTTGAAGCCCACAGAAGCAGTGCATCCAGATTTGGTAAACCGGCCTCTAGCTCGAAGGCTAGTCCCCGAAGCAACCAAATCGGTCCACTCATCTGAGAAGGAAAAGCAAATACTTACGAAGCATTGGGATCGAACCAACAGGCCGAGGCAAAGCGTGCACAAGCACTGTCCCATAAAACAATTCGCCGTGCTATTAAGCACAACCGACGAAGTGATTCGAATCTGAAGTTAACACTCCCCACGGCAAGAAGCCACGGAAGGAGCCCGAGATGCGAGAAAACACAATGCGGCAAGATCACGGCGACCACCCGTGGCCTCGGGAACCGAGTCAAGAGGAGCACCACCAAGACAAGACCCACTGGCGGCGGCGGCGCCGAGGCACCGGCAAGAGCGACAATCTTGCGCACCAAGAGTGAGAGGGAAAAGCGAGAGAAAACCGAGAGAGACCAAAGAGGAGCATGGGACTTCCCGTATAGGCGAGGAGAACGAACTCCCGAGTTCCCGCCATCTCTCCACGGCACCACGCTACCACATGAGGCGGTGATTTAGGAACGGCCGCCGCCGCCAGACAAAGACAGGGTTCGAGGAACCCTTGCTCGCCTGAACTCGGCCGAAGGCCACGCCTTTTCTCCTCGTGGTGGGCCAAAGGCACCGGCCCAAAAAGGGCAAAAGCCCAACAGATTGCTCTACAGGGTGCATAGCAATTAGACTTTAAGAATTAAGAATGCACTTGTTTAAACATAGTTTATGATTTTTTAAATTTTTAAATTTTTTAAATTTTTTAAAATTTAGAAATTCAAAAAATTGAAAAATTGAAAAGTTTCAAAAATGGGTTCGTTACGACTTAAATGAATTACAGAATTTGTTTCGTACAAATTGAACACCGTCACACCGTATGACATATATATATTTATAGAAGTTATAATATGTTTTCAGGTCAAAATGCACACATTGCATTTGTATTTTGCTGGTGCAGGGGTTCCGGATTGACCATGCCCCATGACACACTACTTTAATGTAGTTTTGCTTGAAACCCATATATCTATCTTCTAAAACAAAAAGGACACTATACATCATTAGAACATTTTTGTAAAAATCACTTAATTTTTTTTAGATCCTTAAACGCATGCTGGAAGCCCCATATCTCCCCTTTAATTCTTTTGTTACATCAACACCACTCTTCAAAACCTAAATATCCAAACCATGAGGCTCATCCCTTCCTCGCTAAACACTCGATCTACATTCTCTTTAGCTCATCGACCCTGTCGGGGATAAAATCACGGCCCATTGCCATGGCCCACTCCCTGACGGCCCACTCGAACAGCCTACCAGGGCCCAGCTCCCTGGAAGGTTCTATCAGGCCCATGTGCATCCTGCCGAACAGCTTCTTGGCTGGCACGGTGCATAACGGCCTAGGATTCGTATTTGAGTCCTACTCGAGCAAGAGTTCTGCACGGCTACGTGAAGACCCGGACGTTGGTTTCCCGGATTGGATTAGGAGTCGTGATCCTCAAGACTAGGAGTATGCCTTATCTGCCTCGGGATATATTTGGCATGTATGAGTTCGTTGCGATCTCGAAGTTAGCCCGACCCGATATTCCCTCGGTAGGTCGGTTTGCTCCGCACTATATAAACAGGGCCCCTACGGTGTTTAGAGGGATCCCTGGCATTGAGTTTTACATCTGAGCATCTAGCTTAAGGCTTCTGGCACTTGATCCTCGCATTGTTGCTTCCTGTAGACCATAATCTCGCCGAGACTTGTTCGTCTCGCCGAGCCACCTCTTGTATTCATCTCTGATATATAAGAAAGGCTGGACGTAGGGCTATTATCTCTCCCGAGAGGCCTGAACCAGGATAAAAACCCTGTCTCCCTGTTCGTTGCTGTTCGCGTTGTTTGGCGTGTCTCCTATCTCAATCTTCAAGAACCTTGGTTGACTTGAGATCGATATCTCAACCGTCGACAGCTGGCGCCGTCCGTGGGGACACGCAGATCGAGCATGTCGAACTCCGTCAGCGATACAGAGATACTTCCTGAGGGCTACGACTCAGAAGGACGGATGTCTCGTCCTGTCGATTCAGATCGATCTGTTCGGTCTCGAGCGCTTTCGCATCCGGGCGGATGTCTCCGCTTACATGGCGAGATAGCCTCGGATCGCACTCTGTCATCGGCGACGACTACGGGCGATGATCTTTACGACGGTTTAGATTTATCAGATTCCAAGGCTATGTCGGTAGATTCCACCTGTGGAGACACAGCGATGACACCGTCTAGCATACCTTCGCATGGCCCCCGCAACATCAACATGGCCGATGTAGGAACCTCGAGGATCCCTTGCACGGCTGTGGCGGTGGCGGTCGGGCGGATTAACTACGCTCGGTATCAAGACGAGGTCGCACAGTCGCCGCGAGCAAGGCGTCATTCGCCGCGACCTCGGCGATTCCATCAATCGACCTTAGCGGTTTCGCGACCGATTATAGCGGCAGCGTCGCGACCCACCTCGCGTCTTGGCGCTAAGTCTCCGGCAAGCTTCCCTGCTCGGGTCAATTCCCGCGGACCGGACTCGATCAGGCGAGCGCGGATGGTTCGAGATCCCAGACCCATAGATCAAAGTCGGGAGCGGCTCGAAGCTATAGCAACGGTCCTTAGATCCACCAATCAAGTTGATCTCGCCCGCATAGGCGTCTTTGTGCGACTAACCTAGAGCGGCCGGCCGAGGGCCTAAAGTCTCTAGGAGAAGTCAACAACTCCTCCAGAGCGGCAGCAAAGCTGCCGGAATGATTCGGACAGCTCGATCGATCGCGTGACCCCGTCACCATCGAAGGATCATCGTCCATGAGCAGCTACCGTGGTCGCCGTCGCTCGCCAAGTCCTCGTAGTCATCGCGACCACGAGGGCAAGCGCGCGCGCGATGATCGCGGACGGTCCCCTCGTGAGGAGCGCGTCGTCGCCACCACGAGGAAGGGCGTGGTGGATTATCCGGAGAGTTTCTCGGGCCGAGTCCTCCGTTCGGCGGGAGTTCCTCCGCATAGCACAGACCAACGTCTTCTCAAGACTAGGTTCTGCCGGAAGGTGGCGGTCATATGTTACGGGCTGCGGGGCTTTCTCCGACGAGCTTGGGCTGTCCGGTGGCCCTCAAAATTCAAGCCGGTCACATGGAGAGGTACAATGGGACTCGTAACCGGAGGAATTCCTTTCCATCTACGCTTCGGCCATCATGGCGGCGGGGTGACGAGCTCGTTATGGCTAATTACCTCCGATCGTCCTTGAGGGTTTGCTCGGGCGTGGTCATTCAATCGGCAAGAGGTTCCATCACTCATGGAACCCGCTTTGTGACGCCTCGATTGCTAATTTCGGAGTCACATTACGTGCGTCTGGCAAAGAGGACGATCTGCACCAGATGATCCAGATGAACGGGGAGACCCTCCGCAATTTCGTGAAGCGTTTCATTAAGATCCGCAACACGATCCCAAATATCTCGGATGAGTCTGTTGTCCGCGCCTTCAAAAACGGAGTCCGCGACGAGCGGCTCACCCAGGATCTCGAGATCAATGAGACCTAGACCGCCAACGACCTGTTCAAGGCGGTGATCATATGCTAACGCGCAGAAGCGTTCGATCTAAAAAGGCGTTCGACAAAGGCGGTGCCGCTTGACTGGTGTGGATGAGAAGAAGAAGAGCAGCAGCAACGTTCCTGGTGACAAAAAATCCCAGAAGAAGAAGAACAAAGGTGATGCGAACAATACCGTTGCAGGTATGGATCGCGCACCTCCTCCCAAGGACGGGCAGAAGAAGCCCAACAATAATTACAAGGGCAAAAAGCCTGCTCAGGGAGGCGGACAAGGCAAGAAAGGTCCGAGCGACCGATTTTGCAAGTTCCACCAAAGACTACAGACACGATATCGCCATCAGAGAACTTGGGCGCAAAGCTCGAAGATTTCTACAACGGCAAGGGCCCAATGCCCACCCCGCCGAACAAGGTGATGCGGTAAGGCCAAGCGCCAAACCGACGATGGTGATCGGAAGATGATGATGAATATCAAGAGCCCGTGAACCATATCGCCGTCATTTTCGGGCTCCTCGGCTTACACCTCTGGCGCAGCCTCAAGGAAGCTGCTCGGGAGGTCCACAGCGTCGAAAAGGCAAAACCTCGGCTGAATCGATGAAGTGGATGAGGTCCCCTTCTCCTTCTCCCGGAGGATTGCCCCACCGGGATGACCAAGCCTCGGCGGCTCCCACCGGTGGTCGCCCGACCATCGACAACGCGAGAGTTGGCCGTATCTTAGTAGGCGGCGGGGCGCTTTGGACTTGCTTTCGCTAAAGTCTTGGGCGAGATCTGATTCCTCGTTCCAAGTCAAGGAAGTCGCAATGCCCTTCTCACGGAATTGTTAGGGAGAAGGCATCAAACCGTTAGGCGAGTTGTCACGCTGTCACCTTCGCAACCCAAGCAACTTCGGACGAGTTGATCACTTTTGGCGTGGTCGACTTCCGTCGGCGTACTAACGCAATCTTGGGCGAGCCATCTCTCGGCAAGTTTATGGCCAGATCCCACCACGCTTATCATTGCGTGAAGATACCGGTCCTAACGGCGTGATCACGGTCAAGGGCAACTACAAAGCCGCCTTTGGATTGCGACGGCGATCCCTTGCCCCTGGTCGACCAGCTTCCGCCGTGGTCACGAAGTTCCGCAGACCAAGTCTCACGCGCCTAGGGTCTCCTTCACCGGGGAGAAACCAAGGAAGTTCATTGTAAACAGCGATACTTCAAGATAGTTCACTTGGGGGCGGTCTGGACCCCAAATAGGAAAGCGAGCTTATTGCCTTCCTCCGAGCTAATGCGGATGTATTCGCCGGAGCCATCGACATGCCCGAGTCCCAAGGAGGTAATCGAGCACAAATTGGTCGTCCGGCGGACAAAAGCTGTTCGCGGAAGCTTCGCCGCTTTTGAATTCAAGCAGGGATCATCAAAGATCGACAGCAAGCCGCATCATTGGGTTCATCCGCGAGGTTGATCACACCGAGTGGTTAGCCAACCTGTCATTGTAAAGAAGAAAGGCGGCAAGTGGAGGATGTGTGTCGATCACACAGATCTGAGCGCCGCTTGTCCTAAGGACAATTTCCGTTGCCTCGCATTGACCAAATGGTCGATCACATCATGAACGCCCAGCTCGAGTTTTTAGATGCTTACTCCGGTTACCACCAAATAAGCATCTCCCAGGATGAAGAAAGGCGCCTTCATCACCCCTTTCGGCACTTTACGCTGCTCGACCATGTCTTTCGGTCTGCAAGAATCTTTGGTGCCACGTTCGGTAACAATGGAAAGACCTTCCCGAGCAGCGTGAAAAAAACACGGAGGTCTATGTCGGCGACATAGTTGTAAAGACAAGTATGCCCCGGATCATGTAAAAGACACGGCGAGAGACTTTTGTAATCTCACCAGCATCGAATAAAATTAAATCCAGAGAAGTGTACCTTTGGTGTTCGATCCGGAATGTTGCTCGGATATGTCATTGGCTCGCAAGGTATTTACGCCAACCACGAAAAATCGAGGCCATTGAAAATATCGCAGCTCCAACTACCATAAAGGAAGTACAAAGCCTCATCGACGGATGGTCGCTCTAAGCGTGTTTATTTCTGTCAAAGGCGAACGCGGCTGCCCTTCTTTAAGGCCTGCGCAAGCACAATGGTTTCAGTGGGCGGAAGAAGCCGATAGATCCTTCCAGATCCAAGCGATACTGTCCAATCCTCCGTCTTGACTACCCGCGGCATGGCGGCGGCTCCTCTTGTACCTAGGTTGCACGCCACAAGCGGTGGCCGCATCTTGACGGTCGAAAGGAAGGCCTCAACGACCAATCTATTACGTGGCGAGGTACTTCACGGATCAAAGGCGTTACCACGAGGTCGAAGCTACTCTCGCCTTGCTCATGTCCTCCGTGAAGCTTCGCCACTACTTCCAAGCGCATCAAATCTGGTCGACCACGTTCCCTCCGGGAGAAATCTTCGGAACAAGGAATCTAGCGGACGTATAGCCAAGTGGGCAATGGAACTAGCGAGTTTGATCATTATTTGTCGCCCGAACGCTATCAAGTCACGAGTCCTAGCTGACTTTGTCGCTTTGAATGGACTTGCCGCCCAAATCGAGGGAGCTCCCGAGCAACTGATGAACCCCTGGACCATGTTTTTCGATGGCTCGCAGACCGAAACTTCGGGGCTGGTTTTGTTCTCATCTCCCCAAGGAGAGCAACTCGATATTCTATCCAACTACACTTTGCGGCGACTAACAGCGCCGCAGATCGAGGCCCTCCTCGCGGGACTAAGAGTGCAAGTCGCTTGGTGTCCAGCGGCTAACTGTGAAGGAGATTCACGGTGGTCATCAATCGAGTTAACAAGGAGTATCGGTCTGCGATAACTCAATGGCGCGATACGGTTGAAGTGAGGAAGTTGGGCGGCATTTTCGATTTTTCGAAGTGCTCTTCGTGCCGTGAAGGACAACTTCTGGCCGACCAACTATCAAGTATGGATCCTCACGCGAACTGCTTCCGGCGGGTGCTCGTCGAGCACCTTCACAAGCCCTCAATCACGTCTCCGGACGAGGCAACAGAGACAGTGGTCTTTGTCTCCGTCATCGAGCGGTGCGCGGATCGGACAACGCCATTTGTCCGGTACCTTGCGATGGGACCACGCCGACGACGGCCGAAGCGCGTCCCGGCTTAAGGCGTCTTGCTCCATACAAGCTTGTAGACGGCATCCTTTACCGCCAAGGTGCTCGGGAGTTCTCTCCAAGTGCATCTCACAGCAGAGGTGTGTTCCTTCTTAGGGACATACACGAGGGTGCTCAGGCAACCACGCCTCCTTCGAACTCGGTCGGCAAAGCGTTTAGCATGGGCTATTATTGGCCCATCGTTACAAGATGCCCGGACATCGTGACTAAGTGCAAGGCTTGCCAATTTCACGCCGGAAGGCACACAAGCCCGCCCAAGAGCTCCAAACAATCCCCCATCTTGGCCTTTCTCCACATGGGGTGCGGATGCTGCCGGCCCATTCCCTAAGGGGTACAAGGGCTATACACACCTTGTTGCCATAGACACTTTTACAAAGTGGATTGAGGCAGAGCACGTGTCGCCTCTTCACGCCAAAACGGTGTTCGCTTTTTCAAAAGCAACGTGGTCACGCAGCGCGGGATTCCCCATAAGTCGATCACGGATAGCGGTACCGATTCGGCGAGCTATTCGTGAATCTGCGAGCATACCGGGTACCAAGTCTGTTCGCCTCCGTGGCGCATCCACGAGCAATGGAAGCGATCGGCGAGCTAACGGACGAGATAGTCCGGGGTATCAAGCGGCGGTATTTGCTGCTCTCGGCGAGCACAACAAGGCACGGGTTGACGGGTTCCTTCCGTCCTGCAGGCGATTCGCTTTTCGGCCGGTAGGCGATCGGGAAACTCCTTTCCAACTGGTCTATGGTGCGAAGCCATCACGCTCGAAATCGTACTCGGTTCGCCTCGCCGACGAGCTCGGTCAACCTAGTTGACGACGAGCAAGAGCCTCCTCGATCTCGATCTCCTCGAAGGCACACGCGACCGGGCACAAGTCGAATGGCGCTACTAAAGGCAAGATCTTCGGCAAGACGCATTTGTCAAGTCGATTCGACCTAGGGCTTTGAAGGCGGGCGACCTGGTTCGCGCCGTGTCGAGAACTTGTCCAATGCCAACAAGTTAACTCCTCGTTGGGAGGGCCTGTTCACGGTCGTTTCTTACGCTTTCGCCGGGGCTGTTCACTTTGGCTATGGAGGGCGGGAGAGAGTTGACCAGACTTGGAACATCGACCCGACCGTAAGTTCTTTGTGTAGGTCTTTTACGTGTTTGCTTAGCTGCGCTTTTGTAAACTTCGCGCCTTAGTTCGTCCAAGTCTCTCGGGCACCATGTAAAGTTCAATCCAATTCTTGATGAATCCTCGCGGCCTCTGTGCCCCTTTTCCTTTGTTTGTCTTCTCGCACTACTTTCTCTCTGGTAACACTTGATGGTCGCCGGTCTTGCGAACTCTTGGCTCCATAATCTTAAGGATTGTTCCCTACCGTGTCTGGTTTCGACAAGATCCTAAACTCGGGGTTGCGTAACACGGCCTTTCCACCTTGCGGCTAAGTCGCTCTCGTAAGCCCTCCGCGGAGAGGCACTTCTTGCTCGGCGCGACCACTTGGCAAAGCTCGCTCTCGTAAGCCCCCACGGCAGAGGCACTTTCCTTGTTCGGTTACTCTGAATCGCCTAACTTACGCCAACGAAGCGGTCAGGAACAAATCGAGCAAGGTTCGTGTCGCTCTTTCTCTCTACGACGCGTGCTCGAGTTCGCAGCTTAGGTTCTCGAGCATCGTCTGCATCGGGCTAGGTGTCGCTCTTTCTCTTGTGCACTGCTCGGGTTCGCAAACTCGGGTTTCCGCGAGATGCACAACGGGGAGTTAGGCTAAGCGCTCTACGTTTTCTTAAACTTCCTAAGCTATTGTTCGCTTTTCTCTTAGTTTCGCTTCTTTCTTGTCTTTTTTGCTGCTCTCTCTTTGCGGGGAAAAGGGTAAGTCTTTATTAACAAAATTAGCAGGTACAAAAGTCCATCTCGGTTTCTGACCCTCTGACTACCTAGAAGCGAGTTGCTCCTTGAGCTCCTCGATCACTTCCTTAAGGCGCAGGACTTCCCTTGGGCTTTGAACCCCTCTCCGCCTCGGCTCGGAGGCGATCGGCTTCCTCCTTGCTGCTCTGGCACGCTCCGTCGCCTTGACGGAGAGCCTCGACCTCTTCGGTCTTGGCTCGCAGTGGTCGGTCGGTGCCTCGCTCGACTAACTTCGCCGCTTCGGCGGTCTTGAGCTGCTCGTCCAGCTCCTTGACCTTCTTCTCCGCGGTGATCGCCCTCACCGCCATCCCACAAGATCTCCTCAATCTCCTCCCGTGAAGCCCACAGGTTGAGATCCTAGCACAGTCCCGCGGATGTCTGCTCCTCCTTGGCGGCCGGGCTTTAGCTTCTTGGCTTCCTCCATGAGCTGGTTCCGCCAGATGGGGCGCCTCGGCAAGCTGCTCTTCAAGCCACTTCAGGCGGCCCGGCATCTCCTCCATGCACTTTTCGCCTTCACGGCTTCTTGCAAGCTCCTCGGCTTCCTTTAGGAGAGCTTCAGAGAATGCCTCTCCTTGGTCACTTTGGCCTTGAGCTTCTTCGCTTCGCCTTGGTAGGCTCCGGCTTTGGGCAGGCAGAGCGTTACGCCGGGATCCCCGCCAAGATGCTCCGGAGGAGGCCAAGACGGCGTCCGTTCGATGGTGACCCCATCCTCGAGTTCCGCCATGGTGTCCCTGAAGACCTGGGAGGGAAGAACAAGTTAATTACGTTGCGATGACGTGGCTAAGCTGAAAAAGATTCGGCCTTGGTGTTTACCTTGCCAAGTCGGCGCTTCAGTCCGCGACGCAGGCGGTCCTCGAGGCCATGCGTCACGAAGCCCCGCTCGTGCGGGATGAGGCGGGCGCGCTCTTGCCGTCGCCGCCTTGCTCGCTCCTTCTTCTTGCGGGAGCGCATCTGCTCGGGAGCTGGAGCGACGGGCGAATCGCTTTCGTCTCTGCGCTCCTTCTCCTCTTCCTTTTCCTCTTCCGCCCGAACGTCTTCGGGCGAGGCCGGAGCCGCTCCGCTCGGCGGCGCCGTTGTTTCCACCGGCGGGGCGACACCTTTCGGCTCGCTCGGGCTTCTTCTTGTTCCGGGCAGTGGGGTCTCACCTTGCTCGGTCTCGCTGGGCGCCTCGAGCCATCGCCTTGGCTCAAGTCCGTCAGCGCCACCCGCCGTTACTTTTGCCTCCACCCGCTTCACGCGTCTTTGGCGCGATCGATCGCTCATTGGAGCCGGCGGCAAGCAGCTCCTGCCGCCGGCTTGTCCTTGAGGCTCGCCACCTCGCTTTGCCGTGACGCGCCGTGCAGATGCTCGGGCAGCAGAGACCGCTCAACCGCCTCCTCGGCGTCGTCCGTGGCGGTCTCTTCTTGGGCAGCTGATGAACGAGAGTTGATCGTTAAGTCTAATGCGGTCAGAAGGTGGAAGGATCAAAAGATCGATTTCTACATACCTGCCGTGGAGGGCTTAATCCTGATCTTCTTCGCCAGAACTTTCCGCCTCTTCCTCGGGGGCTCCTTGGCGGATTCTCCGCTTTGGCCCTTGGGCGTTCGCGGCGATGAGCTCAGCTCTCTAGTGAGCCGAGCACTCCTCTCGCGCAACGCAAGGAGTTTCTCCTTGCGCGCAACCTCCTCCTCGAGTCTCCTTTGTTCGGCGACCTGTTGTAGTCGCGCCATATGGCCCGGGTGAGCTTGCGCGTAACGCCTAAGCCAGAGGGCCATGGTCTTTACCTCTTCGTCGCTCTGCTTTCGGCGAGGAGGGAGGGGCTTGGTCTCTTCTCATTTGGGCCGACCGCTACCGCTTGGTCTGCCCGAGGCGCCTCCGTCGCACCGGTTTCTTGACGGTGGCGGCCGCCATGGCGCTGGCGAGCTCGCGTCGGCTCGGCCGCCACCTTGGGCTTTGTGGCCGCCTTGGCCTTGCCCTTCTTGGCTTCTCCTTCTCGGACCCAGAGAGATCCTCGACGATCCCTCAGGATCACCGGTCCTCCTATGCATTTTGAGAAGCGAGCGTCGATTAAAACCAGCAAAGTAAATCTAGCAACACGGGCCGGGTATAAGTGATTTACCTCGTGCATGCGGATGAGCACGTTCCTCGGACAAGTGTAGGCAACCTCGCCGGTGACCTCGCTGTCCTTCTTCGCCGCCAAAGATGGCGTCAACCCACTCGGTCACCCATGCGTCGGTCGGCATCTCTCGCGGCGGATGGGATCGTTAAATTCTGTTCGAGAAAACGATCAATGAAGAGGTTGAGTCTTAAAGGCACTTACCTGCTCTCCTTGTGATGTCTTCCCATCCCTCTATCTTGTAGAAGGATAGGACCTTCTCCGCAGCAAGAGGCGGACTCATTATTGTGAAGTCCCGGATGATCTCCTGCCTGTGAGCCCAAGGCTCACGAGGAGGCGATCTTCCTTGTCGCGTCATCAGATCCTCGGCACTCATCTCCGGCCGAGGCATTGGCGTTCCTTCACGGCGCCTTTCCGGTGAAGATGAGCTCATTGTCGCCACTCCGCTTTTGTAGAACCACCTCACCCACCATGCGCCCATTGAGTCGGCGGGGAGGCGCGAGGGTACGGCGTCGTCGGCGGTGGCCGGAGCTTGAGGTAGTAGCACCCAGTAGCCGAAGCGGCGAGCTGCTCCTCGTCATCAGATAATAGTGGAGGAACAAATTTCACCGGTGGATCGATTCCCAAATAGCCTTCGCACAAAAAGCGAAGACGGCCATCTGGAGGATCTTTGTTCGGATTGAGGTTCGCCACCTCCAATCCGCTAATGTTTAAGAAGGCCTCAACGGTCGCTTTGGAGATCGCAACCCAATAGAGCGAACTGCTCGGTTAACGAACTCCCCTCCAGTGCTCAGGAGTATCCTCCTCTCCGGCGACCTCCATTCTCGGCGTCGATGTGGCCCTCCTCCTCCCAGATCCTAAGGTCCTCCTCGGTCGAGGCTAGTCTTGTGAACTTGGCCATAGCGGTTCCCGAGATTGGACGAGCGGGGTTGGTGGTGGAGTTTGGGTGCTTGATCTTTGGCGCGGCAGTTGGATCTAAGGCTTAGAGAGGAAGGGCGTGAAGAAGTGGTCGGCAGCGGGCGGCTTGGGTGCTTTATAGTCCCGTATAAGCAGCTACTGCAACGGTTCGATCCCAAAGCGGCTAGTTTTTACCGCAACAGCTAGGTAAAACGGTCGCTTTGTTTTCACTTCTGCAATGACAGAAGTTACCATTGGAATCGCTAACGGCTATTTTTCGATGTTTCGCGACAAGGTGAGTGCTCGCTTTCGGACGGATGTCGTTCCTGCTCGACACGACGGAATTGCTCAAGACTAATCGGGTTTATTCGGTCCGGACAAGTCTGTTCGGTTGAACCATAACCTGTTCGGCCGCTTGTTACACGCCTTTGTAGCGGAAAAATACCCTCTTCGTGACTTGGAGTCTCAAGAGGATGACCCCACTCTAGTGAGTCCTTCCACTTGAGTCTCGGGGGCTAGCCGTCGGGATAAAATCACGCCCATTGCCATGGCCCACTCCCCGACGGCCCACTCGAGCGACCTACCAGGCCCGGCTCCCGGAAGGTTCTATCGAGCCCATGTGCATCTGCCGAACAATGCTTCTTGGGCGGCGCGGTGCGTAACGGCCTAGGATTCGTGTTTGAGTCCTACTCGAGCAAGAGTTACTGCGGCTACGTGAAGACCCTGGACGTTGGTTTCCGGATTGGATTAGGAGTCGTGATCCTCAAGACTAGGAGTATGCCTTATACGCCTCGGGATATATTTGGCATGTATGAGTTCGCTATGATCTCGGTTAGCCCGCCCGATATTCCCTCGGTAGGTCGGTTTGCTCAAGACTATATAAACAGGCCCCTACGGTGTTTAGAGGATCCACGGCATTGAGTTTTACATCCGAGCATCTAGCTTAAGGCTTCTGGCACTTGATCCTCGCATTGTTGCTTCCTCAGACCATAATCTCGCCGAGACTTGTTCGCCTCGCCGAGCCACCTCTTGTATTCATCTACGATATATAAGAAAGGGGCGTGGGGCTATTATCTCTCCCGAGAGGCCTGAACCAGGATAAAAACCCTGTCTCCCTGTTCGTTGCTGTTCGCGTTGTTTGGCGTGTCTCCTATCTCAATCTTCAAGAACCTTGGTTGACTTGAGATCGATATCTCAACCGTCGACAGACCCTCTGTTGCTTCCCTAAATGGCGTTAATTTATTTGTGTCTCTCACTATCATCTTTAATTTTGGTGACAATGTTTCAAAACTAAAATCCAAGATCCAGTAAGAAGCGGTGAAATGTTCAATGAAAAAAAAGTGGTGCTAAAGAGTCTGCTTGAAATAACAACCAATGGAGAACATGGTCTTTTTTTTATTCGTTTTTAAGGGCTAAGTACTCAACAATGATGACAAAAAGTTATTTGTATTTCTTTAAAAAAAATAGCGTTTTATTATGATTGTACAATATTTCAACGGAAACACTTGGTATCGGAAGGCCGACGCGTTGACCTCCCCAAGATCACCGACGCAACGCAGCATGAATGCGGCGGCAATGACACAGGCACATGCGAGTGGGGCCACGGCATTATATTCTTTCGACGACCATAATTTTTGACTGGGTGCTCCAATCCACAAACCGTTTGCGCCAACGTGTTTCTCGTATTTTTACAAACAAAACAAGATATATTTTGCCATATAACCCTTCAAACTTATCTGGTGAAACTTGGGTCTCGCCTACTGAAACTTGGGTTTCGCCTAGTAAAACTTGGGTTTCATATTCGTAAAACTTTGGCGAACTGTCAGGTTTCATCTGGTTTCATCCAAGTTTTTTCAGGTTTCTTCAAGTTTCATCAGGTCAATTCAAGTTTCATCAAGTTTCAACAGGTTTCATCCAAGTTTCATTAGGTTACATCGAAGTTTCATCAGAACACGGCCAAGTTTCGCTAGTGTAGATATAAGTTTCACAAGTGCCTTCATCTAGTTCACATCAAAAAAATTGAAAAAGTGAAAAATTCAAAAAATTCAAAAAGTATTTAAAATGGGTTGCTCTTGATTTTAGAAGAATTATGAAATTTATTCCAAGCATTTTGAACACTGTTTGAATTTTATGCAAAAATCAGATGTTTAATTGAGAAAATGATCGTACGTACAGGCCTTTGCTAGTCGCTGGCTTGCGCTTGCTGGTCGCTGCGTCCGGCATCGGATTGGCGCGGTAGGATCGATCCGACGGCGCGGGCTGGTCCGGACGGAGCGCTAGGCGTCGGACGTCTGACGTCCGGCGCTGCCCTATTTCAATGAAACGTCCGATGCCTGGCGCTGCCCTATTTCAATGAAAAAAAACCGCACCAATTGATTAAGCTCATGCACTGCCTCCCCCTTCTCTGATATGCTTAGTTAACAGTTTAACACCGCTACAAGCAACACGACCAGATTCGCTCCCAATAACAACACAAAAACAATGCTCACTCCCCAGTCCCCACCCACTCCACCACCTCCCCCAACAATGGCGATGGCCGTGGCATACACCACTGCCACCTTCCTCCTCTCCATTGCCACCTCGCTCTCGCTCTCGTTTGCCGCTTCAGCTCCTGCGCCTCATGATGTCCAAGAAGCTCCAGCGACGGCGGTGCGCGCCGGCTACTACCTCGCCGGCGAGGCCCACCTCCAGCAGCTCGCCACCGTCGAGGCATCCCTCTACACCCACCTCTACTACTCCTCCCTCTCCGTACACCCCACGCGCCGCACGCTCCAGCTGCCCGACGACCCGGCCCAGGCGCGCCTCCTCGCCACCTTCTCCCGGGCGCTCAAGGCCAAGAGCGGGGCGCTCAAGACCCTGCTCTCCGTCGCCACCGCCGGCGCCGACGACGCCGGCGGTGCGGCGGCTGCGCCGGGAGACTCCGCGTTCGCCGCCATGGCCGCCGACCCCGAGTCCCGCGCGGCGTTCATCGGCGCGGCCGTCGCCGTCGCCCGGGCCAACGGCTTCGACGGGGTCGACGTCGCCTGGCGGTTCCCGGCGTCGGCGGTGGAGATGGCGGACTTCGGGTTCCTCGTCGCCGAGTGGCGCGCCGCCGCGCCCCGGGGGTTCCTGCTCACCGCCACCGTCTACTTCTCCAGCCACGTCTTCGCCGCGCCGTACGCCGGCGTGGACTACCCGTCGGAGGTGGTCGCCCGGGACCTCGACTGGGTGAACGTGATGGCATTCGGTCTCCGGACGGTCGGCGCCAACGCCACCGCCTACGACGCGCCGCTGTACGACAGGGCGTCGCACTTCTCGGCAAGCTACGGCATCGTGTCATGGCTCGACGCCGGCGTGCCGGCGAGCAAGGTGGTGATGGGGCTCCCGCTTTACGGCAGGTCCTGGTTCCTGCGCAACAAGACCAACGACGGCGTCGGCGCGCCGGCCGTCGCCGCGGGGCCGAAGCAGCGCGGGAGCAACGCCACCGGCGTCATGTCCTACGCCGAGGTTCAGAGGCTCACCACCAGCGACTGCAGCGGCCGGGCGGTGATGACGGCGTACGACAACGCCTCCGTGTCGTCCTACGTGTCCGCCGGCGACGTCTGGGTCGCCTTCGACGGCGTCGCCGTCGTCGCCGAGAAGCTCGACTTCGCCGCGCGCCGCGGCCTCCTGGGCTACTTCCTCTGGCCGCTCAACTACGACGACGCCAACCTCACCATCTCCAGGAGAGGTCAGTCAAAGACTGGCTGCCACTTCTCGGCTCTCTCATTCCACAACTCAGACGCCATTACTGACACCATCTTTGCTTCTCTGCCTGCTTCTTCAGCATCAGCTGTTTGGACGGAGCACAAGACCTTGTCGGACTTGAAGAACGACACCGGCGTCCGGCAGAGGAAGGCACCGATGGAGCTGCCGCCTGCTCTCCGGTCGCCGGCGCCGGCGTCCGGGCCGGCGCCGACGTCTGCATCGTTCTCATGGATGCCGTGGAAGAAGATCGATGTGCACCTGCATTTTACCGTCCTGATGCTCCTTCTGTTGCACTGACATTTAGAGATTGAGCATTGCAGAAATGTGTGATTTCCAATTCGTTGTGATCAGATTTCGTTTAGGTGTACCATAGCTGCAGTTTCAGATTTTTCAATACGATTCTAGTTCAGAAAGCGAACAGAGTGGTGTAAATCAGTGTATGTTTACTGAATCATACAAGTTTCCTACCTGAATATGGTTTACTGTATTTCCTGCTTTACTAAAGAAGTGCACTGGGGCCAATGACATTCCTAGGAAGCATTGATTTAATATATCATGTTCTTTTATAATTATAATTCATGCACACATCAGCCTCGTTGATACAAAAAGTTTTTAAACTGTAGAATCGTAAACGCACAGGAATAAAATGTAATAATATATTAAATCTCGTTGTATAGCAAAACCATATTGATAGCGGAATAAACACTCAATAAATTAATCCGTAGAGATTATATCTTTCTACATAGATGGTATCATTCATTATCTCTGGACTTGATTTATAGGCCTTGTTTGTTTTAGATTAAAGTTGAGTTGCGTTTTACTGTATCAAATTTGTGACCCCTCAAAAGATGTTTTAAAGTCAAAAAATTATAAAAAATATTTTATAAACTTTAACAAGAAATATTTAAAACCCAACAAAAATAAATATAAAATATTACAACATTTGGCTTATATAAAAATAACAAATCTTCATTTAATTTAATTTAATTTAATCTGGAACAAACAAGGCCATAGAATCAGAGACCGTAAGAGCATCTCCAATGGTGTAGTTATTCACTAGCTATAAGAAGTGGATATGTCATCTATAGCTAGCCTATAGACAACCTCTCTAATAGGCTGGCTATAACATTATCTACAAAATTAAATGTGGTCCCATATGTAATAGATGATAAATGTTTTGGAATCAACTATAGCCTGACTGTTAGCTAGCATCTTCTCTCCTCCACATAAGCAAAAGGCTGAGTTAAAAGTCTGATAACTAGCTGACATGGCACCATTGGAGATGCTCTAAAGATATAGAAGTGTGCCAACCCTAGAGTAACCCGTAAGAATACTCTAATGTCTAACACTCCCCTGCAAGCCGCAGTTTAAACATCAAAGGATCAAACGTTCATACTGGATTGAAACTCGGTGAAGACCAACGAAGGCAACCCTTTGTGAAGATATCAATGTATTGGGATGACGTCAGAACATGGAGTACACACACTTGGCTTAGCAACACACTAAAAAAAATGCAAATAAATCTCAACATGTTTGGTGCGTGTTGACACCCAAATTTGGCATAAAATCGGATATTCAGAAAAAGACAAATGAATTGGAATTATTGGGCCGAATCAGGAAATGGGCTTCATCGGCAAAAGAGAAAATATATTGAAGAAACCGATAGAGATAAAACTTCGGAAGAAATACGATCTGATCGGAAGAGCCATGCGGTAAAAGTGGTCGTATCGGTATCGACTTTGTAATACTATAAATAGGACCTTAGGCCTAGAGAAATAGATATCTAATACTCAATACACAAAACTCTTTCTCGAATCCGATCAACCTCGTCGAAAGGCTTCAACTCGCAGGTAGAGCTATCTCGATGGGATAATCGATTTTCTCCTTGTAACCCGTATGCATGGCTGTATCATATTGATCTCATGTATACAAAGCATATCAGACTTTTCGTGTCAACACACTTTTTGGCATGCTCGGTGGGACCCAGAGGATCAAGATCGACAACATGACGCGTACCGACACCGAGGCGGCGTTGGAGGCGCTCAAGCTTGCTGCCGAAGCAGTGACGTTTGACGAATTGAGCCCAGATCAGAAAAAAGAAATCGAAGATAGGCTCGCGGAGATCCATGAAGAGAACAAGAAGAGAATGCTGACCGGCTATCGAAAAACCCGTAGTGGTCAGATTACAAAGACTTCCATTGGAGATCTGTTGCTCACTGGCGATTTTTTCGAAGTTATTGGGGATCAGATCAATAGCTTTGTTTACCGATCGATGTTGGATCAGTCATCGGTTTTAGGGCGAATCGTCCAGGAGGGAACTAGCGCGGCGCTTCACAACATCATGACTGGACAAGCTCATCAGGTGAATCGGAATATTCCGCAAGGGATGAATCCTAGAAGCCAGTATCCAGCTTACGCTCAGCCGGGGGCATCGCATACTGGGACCTCACAGCTAAGTCCTCCACTGAACATTAACCCAACTCCGATTCGAATGGTATCAAATAATCAGGTTATGATTCCGGTCCCTGATCCGGTCTATCAGCCGATTAATCATGGGGTGAACGAGAATCTAGAAGAGATGACAAAGAACCTGGTTTACAATATGATGAAGCAGTGCGGGTTCAACACTCCCAAGATTGCACCACATTATACTATTCCGTATCCATCGGCTTTCAATGAGACAGAGTACCCTCACAAGTATCGAGTTCCCGACTTCGCTAATGCCAAATTCAGCGGGAGCGATAACACCTCTACGCGCGAGCATATTGCTAGATTCCTTGCGCTGTGCGGAGAGGCTGCATCGAAGGATACTCTCAAATGCCGATTATTCCCACTATCCTTATCGGGATCGGTTTTTAACTGGTTCACGTAGCTTCCTCCGAACAGTATCACCTCCTGGTCAGATCTGGAGAAGAAATTCCATGAATACTTCTATTCTGGAGAGAACGAAGCAAGAATTACCGATATAATGATGATCAACCAGAAATTTGGTGAGTCAGTAAATGATTATCTGCGTTGGTTCAGGGAGGTGAGAAACCGATGCTATAGCCTTTCTCTGCTTGATAATGAGTTGGCGGAATTGGCTTTCAAGGGTCTATTGCCTGTCAATCAGAAGAAGGTGGGCAACCAGGAGTTTGCCGATATATCGCATCTGGCTCATAAGATCGCGCTCTATGAAAGCCGATTCTCTGATAATTCTTACCTAGGTCAAAGGGAGTATCGGAATAATAACAATAACAAAGGCAAAGAAAAGGCTATCAATATGGTTGATGCTGATGAAGATGAAGAATCCGATGACTCCGATACTGAAGATATGGGTGCCTACGTTGCTGAATAGGTAAATAATAAGAAAGAATTTGAGCTTGGATGGATAAAGCCGAAAGGTGCTGAGAAAAACAAGTATTCTTTTGATACGTCCAAATGTGATCGAATTTTCAATCATCTATTGCAAGAGAAGCAGATTCGGCTTAAGCAGGGACATGTAATTCCTCCACTGGAAGAGCTGAAAAAGCGGAAGTATTGCAAATAGCACAACTCCTACTCGCATGCTACTAACGAGTGCAATGTGTTCAAACAAGTAGTGCAGAAAGCGATTGAGAGTGGCCAACTTCTTTATCAAGGCAAAAACTCGTAGATCGACACAGAACCGTTTCCTGTCGGTTTTGCTGGGATGGTGGACGCCAAGAGAAAAGCCGATGAGCCTGAAAGCTCCAATCGGTTTAAAGTACTCGTCGGTTCTAAAAGGATCGTAGTGGAAGAGAAGCCAGAATTACAATTCTGATTCTCAGGCCGGCGAGGTGGTAAAAGAACCGGTGAGTGGCGCGAGGTGGTTCGCGGACATGATCGTAATCCGATTGTTAAGACAAGGCCAAAGCCGACCTTCGACCAGCTATTGGAGAAATATGACCGGATGGCCAAGGAAACGCCTCGCAGAAGCGTTAAATCGGATACCCCAGAGACTATTGAAAGGAATTCAAATGGTCTAGATTGGGAGATGGAGCACTGGGACTGCCCTTTTTTTCGGTACTGCTGGGAAGAAAGAATGTCATTGCCTACTTTGGAGAATTGCCCAATGAATCATACCTTTGTTCCTCCAAAGAGAACATCGGTAAGGGATCGGCTGGTATTTCCTGGTGACAAATCTGAAGATATGTCGACAAACAAAAATACCGATGTGCATCGGCCTCCCAAAGTGTCGTTGCCACAATGGTGCCCGAGTGGAATCACCAAATCCTGAAAACGCGCTTAAATGGATGAAACACGCTGAAGCTAAAGAAGCAGAAGCCGAGAGGTTCAGGGATGCTCTGTTGGAGCAAGTAAAGCCGATGAAACCGGCTAGGGGCAACCAAGAATGGAGGCCCAAGTTGCGATCGGCTGTCGTTATTGAAAAGGATGTCGATGAAGTATCAGTTGCCACTAACATGGTCTGCGTACTACCTCGGGAGTTCATGTGTGATTATGAGGAAGCTGCTGCAGAACTAGTGGTTGGAGCTGAGGACGCCATATTCAAGAAACCAGAAAACTCTCGCTTGCACTTGAAACCATTGTTTATTATGAGCTACATGAATGGAAAACCGATTTCCAGAATGATGGTGGACAGTGGGGCTACAGTAAATCTGATGCCATATTTCGTGTGCAGAAAAATCGGAAAATCTACAGAAGATCTGGTCAAGACCAATATGGTTTTAAGCGATTTTAATGGAAATCCGACCGAAGCTAAAGGGGTCCTGGTCGTGGAGCTCACTGTGGGGAGTAAAACGATCCCAACGGCTTTCTTCGTAATCGAAGGGAAAGGAAGCTATAACGTGCTGTTGGGAAGGGACTAGGTACACGCCAATTGCTGCATTCCATCAACATTGCATCAAATTCTGATTCAGTGGATTGGCGACCAGATAGAAGTGGTCAGAGGAGAGTCTCTAACCGCAGAAACCGATTGTGCCGAAATACATGATAATCTCGAGGCGTTATCGGGAAAACCCTTGGAGGATTGTGATTTCCTCAGCGTTAGTAAATTGGGTTTCAAACCAACAACACTGGAAGCACAATCGGTAACTCAAGGACACGAGGGTTTTTATGAGAACCGCGGCTCTAGAGGGAGTAGAGTATAAGATGGGCCAAGGATTCATATCGGCTGATGAATTAGAAAAAGTCGATATTGGAACCGATGGTAAAGAGAGGCCCACTTACATTAGTAAACAGTTGCCGCGGGAGTACAAAAGATTGACTTATCCAGATACTTAAGGATCGGGCTGATTGTTTCGCCTGGGAATATCATGAGATGCCTGGCCTAGACCGATCCATAGTTGAGCACAAAATTAAGATGAAACCTGAGTTTCGGCTAGTAAAGCAATCGCCAAGAAGGATCAGTTGGAAGATTTACGATCAGGTGAAGGCTGAAATTCAGAGGCTATTAGACGCAAAGTTTATTCGGCCGTGCAAATATGCCGATTGGATCTCTAACATCGTACCAGTCGGTAAAAAAGATTCTGATAAAATTTGGGTGTGTATCGATTTTCGGGATTTGAATAAAGCCATGTACAAAGATGAATATCCGATGCCAATTGCCGATCGACTGATCGACGTAGCCTCAGGCAATCGGATTATCAGTTTCCTAGACGGCAATGCTGGATATAATCAAATCTTCATGGCCGAAGAAGACGTGAATAAGACTGCATTTAGATGTCCTGGCGCTATCGGTTTATTCGAATGGGTTGTGATGACTTTTGGACTGATTAGTGCTGGCGCTACCTATCAGAGAGGGATGAACTTGATCTGCCATGATTTAATAGGTAAATTGGTTGAAATATATATTGATGATGTGGTGATCAAATCTCAAGAGGAAGAACAACACTTGGCTGATATCGTGACCGTATTGGATCGGTTTCGGAAGTATGGTATGAGGATGAATCCAAAGAAGTGTGCTTTTGGGGTATCGGCTGGCAAGTTCTTAGGGTTTATGGTACATCAGAGAGGAATCGAAGTTCATCCGGATAGAGTAAAGACGATCCTGAATACTAAACCTCCAGATTCGAAGGTTCGTCTACAAGAGCTTATCGGTAAAATGAATTATTTTTGTAGGTTTATTTCGAATTTATCGGAAAGGATCATCCCGTTTTCTCCATTACTTAAATTGAAGAATTCAGATAAGTTTGTTTGGGGACCAGAGCAGCAGAAAGCGTTTGATGACATTAAAGAATATCTGGTTAATCCACCTGTTCTGGTTGCTCCAAAAGAAAGTTTGCAGTTTAAATTGTATCTATCGGTATCGGATAAGACGATAGGAGCGGTTCTGGTCCAAGAAATCGATGGAAAGGAGCATACGATCTTTTATCTTAGCAGGAAGCTATTGGACCCAGAAACCCGATACACGGTAGTGGAAAGGTACTATCTTTGTTTATACTTTGCTTGTACTAAATTGAGACATTATTTGATGGGTGCTGAGTGCAAAGTGGTTTGTCAAACCGATGTGGTCAAATACATGCTTAATGCTCCGATTATCAAAGGGCGTCTCGGCAAATGGGCATTTACTCTCATCGAGTTTGACTTGACGTATGAATCTCCGAAAGCTGTCAAAGGGCAGGTCTTAGCCGATTTTATCACGCACCATCAAGGCATTAATCTTGCGGTTCTATTGCCTTGGGTAATGTTCTTTGATGGATCGGTTTGTGAGAAGGGATGTGGAATCGGTATTTTTATAGTTTCTCCTGGTGGTGTGCCATACCGATTCAGTGTTACAATGGATTTTGGATTGACCAATAATCAGGTGGAGTACGAAGCATTGATTCATGGATTGGAGTGGTTGATTCAAGCTGGAGCTATCGATGTAGAAGTGTTCGCAGATTCGCAGTTGGTGGTTTTCCAAATGATCGGTAAATATGAATGCCACAGTGACCTGCTTTGAGAATATCTGGAAAGGGCTTCTGATTTGACTAAGTATTTTAGTATGTTCACCATTCATCATATTCCGAGAGAACAGAATTGTGAGGCTAATGATTTGGCCCAAGAAGCATCAGAATATAAATTACCAATCATGGAGTTGGACATTATCCCGATTGCAAGCCCAGTTCCGATAGGATGGCAGGCAGAGATTATCGGTTATCTTAAGAATCCGCAGGGGAAAACTGATAGGAAGTTTAAAAGAAAGGCTCATAGGTATGTATTAATCAGTGATAAGCTGTACTATCGGAGTTTTGATGGTTTACTGCTTAAGTTCTTGAATGAAGAAGAGGCTAAAGTTGCAATCGGAGAAGTTCATGAGGGACTTTGGAACTCATCAATCAGCCTACAAGATGAGATGGATGTTGAAGCGTGTAGGATATTTTTGGCCAACAATGGTGGAAGATTGTTTCAAATATTATAAGGGTTACAAAAACTGTCAAAAATTTGGGAATATCCAACATGCGCCTGCATCTATTTTACATCCGATCATGAAGCCGTGACCTTTTAGAGGATGGGGAATTGATATGATCAGAGAAATATTTCCTTCCTCGTCCAAGGGGCATCGGTATATTTTGGTAGCAACAGATTATTTTACCAAGTGGGTTGAAGCTGTACCTTTGAAGAAAGTTACTGCTACCGAAGCGATCGATTTCGTCAAAATGCACATAATTTACCGATTTGGTATTCCTCAGACGATCACTATAGATCAAGGATCGGTATTTATGTCAGAGGCGTTTCAGGATTATGCTCGAAGCTTGGGAATCACAACAATTAATTCCTCGCCGTATTATGCTCAAGCCAACAGCCAAGCAGAATCTTCAAATAAAAGTGCTATAAAGCTGATCAAGCGAAAAATCGATGAAAGGCCGCGGGGTTGGCATAATACGTTGGCGGACGCACTATGGGCGTATCGGATTGCTAAGCATGGAGCTACGAAGGTGTCACCATTTGAGCTGGTTTATGGTCAAGAGGTCATTACGCGATTGAAGCGATCATCGGGTCTACGAGGGTTGAAGAACAAAATAACGTAAAAGCTGATGATTACAGGAGATTGATGGTGGATAAGCTGGATGACATGGTGGCAGTTCAGTTGAAGGCTCTGGAGCATATTGAGCGGGATAAGCAAAGAGTTGCCCGGCATTATAACAAGAAGGTTGTACCGAAAACTTTTGAAGTGGGAGAGCTTGTATGGAAGACATTTTTACCGATTGGTTCTAGAGATCCTAAGTACGGAAAGTGGTCTCCGAATTGGAAAGGGCCATTCAAGATCAATCGGATTATTCCTGGAAATGCGTATATCTTGGAGACGCTCAATGGTGAAGTTTTCGGTAAAGCAATTAACGCTAAGTATCTGAAGAAATATTATCCTAGCGTTTGGGTTGGAGCTTGAACTGAGATCTGTTTAAAAGCCGATTCCGAGGAATCGCCTATAGTTTAAAAAACCGTTTAACACTTGGGCGAATTGGTGATAGTTTTACTCAACACGTTGCTGTTGAGCAAAAGCCGATTTTCAGTGAATCGCCTATAGATCCAATTGGTAAGCCGATTCTAAGAAATCGCCTATAGACGAGCATAGCATAAAAATGCATAAGGAAATTAAGGTTATTACATAGGCACAGGGGCCTCAGTTGTTTTGCCCAAGAGGCAAGGTGGAACACTGTTTCTTATCGGTAAAATGCCGATTTACACATGACAATTTAAAACTTTGGCTCGTAGGCCAATCATTCACAAAACTCGTAAATAGCTGCGGCGGCGCTGGACATTGTGTCCCGGATCCGATTGATGGTTGCAGTATCTTCTTCGGCGGATCCGGGTATAATCGGAATCTTCTTTTTGTGTCCAGTACTGCCAGGCCGCAGGCCTTCACCACACTGTACTGCTCCTTGGCCACTGTTTTAGTCTTCTCAAAGCTGGAACGAGCAGCTGCCTCGGCTTTTCTTGCCTTCTCCAATTCCAGTTCCAGGGACTTAACCCTTGAGACTGCTTTGGAGGCCGCAATCTTTGCCGATTCTGCCTCGTTCTTCAGTTTTAGGAGCTTGTCGTTTTGGGTGTTGGCATCTTGGATCAGCCCCTTCAGCTCGGCTTCAGCATCCTTGAGCGCTTCCCTTTGGTGTAGCCGGTCCAAGGCAGCTTCGAAATCGGCTTTATTGTTGCCTAGGGGCAGCACCTTTTCGATGGCTGAAACCACCTGCTCAGGAAGAACCTCTTTGATGGAATCGGCTAGTTCCCGTATGGCAGAAGGATTAGCCAAGAAAGCCAATTCGTCACCAAACAGCTCCCACATCTGTTTAAGCTTAGTGAGGGTGTCCGGAGAAAACCGATTCTTCTTGATGGTTTCCTGGGCTGATGACTCGGTGACGGCTGGAGGAGATGAAGCTCTTATCGGAGAAGATAAGAAATCCAGCTCGTCATCGAGCTAGTCCATGCTGGATGGATCGAAGTTCAGCTCGACGGTTTTTTGGCCGTCGTAAGTGATGACCTGCGTGGACACCACTGTTACCTTGACTGGGCTGCGGGGTAGAAACATATACTGAAGAAAAGAAAATTGAAGTTACAAGCAATCGGAATTCAAGGATTTTATAAAGAATAAGGTGAGAGGTTCCGATTACATCTTGAGGGTTGAAGGCCGGAGGCGTCTGCGACGCCGGAGGAGGAGCAGGAGTGCTATCTTTCTTCTTGAAGATGGGGGAGGTGTCCTGAAATCCAAATTCCAATAACTCAATGACGCCGATAAGAAGTTTGTAAGAGATTTGGGGATCGAGTGCTTACTGTATCACAGATAGACTCGGTGCTATCGGGAGTACGCACCTTTGGAGGCCTCGGCTTTTTGGCTGCCAGTTTCTTCCTCAGGCCGGCTTCGCCTTTGGGTTTCCCTGTTGAGTAAAGATGAATAAGAAATCGGATATTTAGGAGCTGTATGTTATAAGCAGATTTTACCTCTCTTCTTGGACTGCTGAGAGGAACCTTGCGCGAAGGCCGATGCAGACTTGGCCGTGGAATGGAGTTGACCAGCCGCTTCTCCAATGAGCTTGGCCTTGGTGCGCTTGTCACCACTCTAAAGAAATAAAAAAAAGAGAGAGGTTAGTAATCGGAAAAGAATAATGTGAGTTAGCAGACGCACGCAAGTTAGTAACCTCGCTGTTAGAAGACGACGTATGAAGCTGGGAGTTTGCTCTCTCGTCGTCTGAGTCTGATGAGGAAGGTCCCGATTCTGAAGAATTTTCCTCTTTATCTTCATCAGAACTATCGGAATCGGTATTACTTGAGCTGCTAGCTTTCGATTCTGATAGAGCCTCTGTCATGCCGGCAATCTTTGGCCAGTTGGGCTTGCAGGTTTTCTTTTGACCAGTGACTCGTTCGATTAAGGTGGAAGCTCTGCCTTCTGTAGCATAAATGTTTTTTGCGATAGCTTCCCACCAGTCGTCGAACTGTGGCGAGGTATCAACCCACATTATAAATTCCGATGGCATTTCGAAGTCAATGTGAGCAGCTGACAGAATTCCATAAGCCGATTGAGCGCTCAAATCTTCTCTGGCATTCAAATGGCGATAAATGAAGAGATCAGGAATGTCTTGCCCAAGGTTGAACTGCCGAGCAACCACAGCCGGGTGATAGAATTCGTAGGATGGCTTTCTGATGTGGGTCCTCGTGCTCAGGATGGCAAAGAAAATGCCTGGAGAAATGAATTCCTTATATGCTTGCAGGGCTTCTCCCTTTAAAGTGTTGGCTAATCGGAAAAACGTAGGAATCGGTTATCTATCTAGATCAGTATATGGATTGAACTGTTCTAATCGGTATTCCGATTCAGACATGGTATAAAATGCAACCATGGACATGGCAAGATCCTCTTGGTTTAAGCGCCGCCTGTTGCAGTTGACTGAAATCATTTCCCCATATGATCTGCATGGGCGATCAGTGCTATCGGATTCTTTCTCGTTTGGAAATCTTAGGCTGAAATCTAATTCGCCAAGGGAGTTGTATATCTGGAGTTTCAGGAACATTCCGATAAACCAAAAAGGGCCGCCCAAGTTACCGACTGAGTAATCGGCTTTCGGTGAGCAGAGACCTTCCCTGATCTCATGCATCATTCGGTAAGTGGCTCCTAAGAGATATTTGCCGATTGCCAGTTTTTGGCCAGATGCCAGTGCCTCAGCTACTCCTTGGTAAACCTTGCTGGGACTAAGAGATTGCCCACAGAAGAAAAACCGATCGAGCCACATGTTCAGAAAAGCGATGTGCTCTTCGGCTTCCACGTCGCCCGTCTGCTGGTGGGTGCTGATGTAACGCTGCCATCCAAAGTTCTTCTCGAGGACTAGCTTCAAAGTGGCGGAGAGATCAAAAGCCGATAGCATCTCGCCATCAGGACTAAGACCAGTTAACATGGCTACATCGAGAAGTGTAGGGCTAATTGGTCCGGTTGGGAAGAAAAAGGCGTTCGCGGTATCGCACCAGAAATAAGCCGATGCTGCCATAAACGGTTCTTCTGCTGGTGGTGGAGATAAGGAAAGAAGAATGGCATCGGTTATTCTTAGCTTGTCCCATTGCTCTTGTTTTTGGCCATAGACCCGAATCAACCAGTCCTTATATCCTTTGATTGGGCTAGGCCAAGATCTAAATGCCGATTTCCAACTGTTTACACTGAGCTTATCGGCAAATAAAGGGAGACGTGCTACAGAATGGAATATAAAAGCCGATGGGTCTCGTTCTCCTATTGGTCCCAAAGAGTACAGAGCCTCAGTCTCTGAGCATGGGAGTAGTACCTGAGACATGATGCCGATTGGACGATTGGCTGCGCACTGGAAGTCTTGGGAGCTCCGGAAATTCCGATGCAAGAGACGTGTGCACAGAGGAGATGTGAAAATGACGGCGAATGGCGCGATATTTATAGCAGTGGTAAAAACTAGGGTTTTACCGCGTATTTCGGCGTTACTGTTTCGGCCCATATTGTCTGCTGGGCTGACACGTGTTCTCAAATGGGCCTGAAGCGAAGATTGCGGGGGGTAAAACGGTGAAATGTTTCAACGCGATTTGGAAGAAATCCGATTTTCACTTGAAAGTTCGGCTAATGAGAATACATTGCCAAACTTAGGGGCATATGTTGATACCCAAATTTGGCATAAAATCGGATATTCAGAAAAAGACAAATGAATTGGAATTATTGGGCCGAATCAGGAAATGGGCTTCATCGGCAAAGGAGAAAATATATTGAAGAAACCGATAGAGATAAAACTTCGGAAGAAATACGATCTGATCAGAAGAGCCACGCGGTAAAAGTGGTCATATCGGTATCGACTTTGTAATACTACAAATAGGACCTTAGGCCTAGAGAAATAGATATCTAATACTCAATACACAAAACTCTTTCTCGAATCCGATCGACCTCTTCGAAAGGCTTCAACTCGCAGGTAGCGCTATCTCGATGGGATAATCGATTCTCTCCTTGTAACCCGTATGCATGGCTGCATCATATTGATCTCATGTATACAAAGCATATCAGACTGTCTCGGGATTTACCGATCTTTGATGTGTTCTCGCATGTTGCACTGTCTTGATTTAATCGATCTGTAATATGTGTTTATCTTGTAATGTCGATCATCAAATGTTTCATATGCTTCTTCTTGAATCCGATGTATGCAACTGTCTCGTTCAATCGATCTTGTGTATGCCTTGTTCAGGATCTGGCATATGTGAATGTCTACCGATCAGCATTGCATTTACCCGTTAGACTTTAAACCTTTAAATCGGTTTATTAGTTTATATCTAGATTTAGGTTTGGATACTGTCTTGGCCTGACCAATCTATTCAATCTGTTTCTTGGTTTAATCTGATGCACTGATACGAAGGTTTATCTCTAATATTATATAAAATACCAAAAAGAGATATAAGACTTAAATTTGAGTATCTATTTATATTTATTTGCTCTATCAGGCATTAAGCCGATAGATCTTGTAATCGGATCCTGTAAAGCCGATTATGAGAAACCTGATCTGGCTATTTAAAAGCCGATTAGGGTAATACTACTGACGATTTTCTCCTTGTCAATTTATAGGTCAAATTGACTGGCACGTTTGGTTTTTGGTTGCGACACAATCCCAGAGTTGACGCTTCTGCACGTGTGTTTGCGAGAAGCCCACTTTTCGTGTCAATAGTGCGCTGATGTTGAATCGGGTTGGTGGAGAGGTAGACAGCACTGACGTTGTCACAATAAACAACGGTGACGCGACAAAGGGGGGTTTTGACGTTTCTGAAGAAGCTGACAGAGCCAATAGGCCTCTGCAACTCCAATGGCCATGACATGATACTCTGTCTCAGCACTAGATTGAGAAACCATGTGCCGTCGCTTGGACGACCATGAGACTAGATTATAACCAAGAAAAACACCGAAGCTAGAAGTGGATTTATGGTTATTAGGATCACCCGCCCATTCGGCGTCGAAGTAGGCTGTTAAGTCAATAGGTGATGACTGATGCATGAACAAGTCAAGTGAAAGAGTGACCCAAAGATATCGTATGTTTCGATTCATAGAAGTGAAGTGAGGCTCCGTAGGATCATGCATAAAGAGACAGACCTGCTAAACAACATAAGCAATATTTGGTCAAGTGAAGGTGTTTGTGCCGAAAGTTGTATAGGCCAGGCACATCATGGAGCTATATTTTAGAGTCCCCGTCAACACCATATTTAGGTTCACAAGCATGCTAGCCAATTTGATTCTACAATCGGTAAGAAAAGACGCAATCAACTTTATTGAGCGGATTGAATTTACAAAGATGGTCTTGAAAGACAAATGAAGCAAATCCAAACAAGTGATAGATAAAGAAACCATCGGCTTAGAAGTAATCTAAACATGCGGACAATTTGTTATCAAATTTAGAAAATCAAGCAAATAAAAAATTTAAAAGTATAAACAATCTAGTACTAAGCCGATCAGAGCGATAGAGCATCAGAGAGGGTAAACAGACTACGAACTAGTTTATATGATCGACTAGCGAGTAGAACGAAGGGTAAATGATCTATCGGCTAGATCAAAAGTAATTAGCGAATAGAAAGTGAACCAAGCAAGAAGATCGGACTTAACCGAGACAGTACTCACATGGGGTTGTATTGTGTAGTTGATCAAAAAGGCGATGCACAATAAATTGATCAATAACAAAATACAGTGAAAAACCACCATGCTAGACTTAATGTTTTTAAAAGTAGACGATATTGCAGGAAAAAGTAGAATTATATTTGATTGATTGTCGTTCCCCCTTGCAAAGCCTTACGCCAACTATTTATGTAGGAGAGACGCATTTTTTCGCATATGGTATTCAATTCAGACTCTTACAAAACCTATTCTACCTATAACCTTAATCCGATTCAAACTCAAACTTAATGCAATTAAAAGTAGATGATATTGTAGTGAAAAGTAGAATTGTATTTGATGGATTGTCGATCCCCCTGCAAAGTCATATCGTAGGCCAACTATTTATGTAAGAGAGATGCGTTTCTCGCGTATGGTATTCGATCCGAACTCTTACAAAACTTATTCTACCTATAACCTTAATCTGATTCGAACTCCTATCCATTCCTTTTTCAAGCCGATTCTTCCATGTTGTCCATAATTCACAAACGACTCAAACTCTATCTCCTTTTAGTCGACCTAGCCCATAAGTCCTTTCCTTCTTTATCCGATCTGGCGCATAAATCCTTTTCCTTTTCCTTCTGTAGACCGATCTTCCGTATTGTCCATGTCTTGTAAACGACTTAAACCTTGCCTTCTATAGCCGATTCAACACGTAAACTTCCATATAAACCGATTTCCAGAGCATTCTGGAACCATCGGTATTATCATATTTTGGTGTTAATAGAAAGTTAGATACCGAAAATCACCAGTAAGACTACAAAAATGTTCTGGGTTGCTGACAGGTGTACCATCGCTAGATAGCTTGGAATGAGTGTCAACAGGAGTTATGCACGCTTTGCAGTCAGACATGCCAGCACGCTAAAAAAAAATCCATGATTTAATGTTTCTATGGGAGGAACAACCGACCATTTTTGCAGGAGATAGAGACACCAAAAAAATGATGCAGGGGGCTAGTTCCTTGATGGAGATTTCATGATGAAAATCAGTCGTCAAAGCAGTGTCTTGGAGGAAGTGGTCAACATAGAGAAGGAGATAAGTTGTGTTAGTGCCACGTTGGTAGACGAATAAAAAATTATCTCACTTTGCTTCAACAAACCTAAAATAGATGACAAGTGAGACCAGACGACTGTACCAAGCACGCAGAGCCTGCTTTAGCCCATAAAGTTATTTATTGAGCCTACAAACATATCTAATTTTGATGGGTCAATGAAACCTCACTGGTGAACACAATAAACAATCTCTGTTAATGTGCCATGAAGGAAAGCATTTTTAACATCCAACTGTCGAGATATTCCAGTCCTAGGCAAGAGTAAGAGTGAACATGGAGTGGATGGTAGTAGACTTGACATCTGGACCGAAGATCTCATCAAAGTCAATGTTGGGTCGCTGTGTAAAACCACGAAGAACCGATTGAGCCTTGTAGCGATCGAGAGAGCCATAAAAAAGAAGCTTGTGTATGGACACCCACTTGTCGGTGATGAAGTTGCCCCTAGAAGGGATGAGGGACAAGATCCCACATGTGACTGGCCTGAAGAGCCTCGAATTTCTCCATCATAGCAAACCACCAATTGGGGCCAGACATTGTAGCATGAGATGTCTTGGGCAAGGGCGAGACAACGAAAACCTAGAGATTGAGGTGATTTGGTGGAGCCATGGAGAGATTGGTCCTACGGCAAGTGACCGTGGGATGGTCATTGGCCGCCAGAGCCAACGCAGCTAGAGGCTCAGCCGGTTGACCCTAGCAGTAGCAGTGTTGGCCGGCGTAGAATTCGATACTCACCGGAGCTCTTGAGGCAGTGGCGCGATCAATTGAGCAGCGCCGAGAGCAGCGCCGATCTTGTCGCGGCGGTGCGATCGCCTTGGCGTCACTCGCACCGCTGAAGCCCTTCTCGCCCTGTCGCAGCTGCTGAGGGAGCGCTCGGTGAGCGACGGACGCGCCGCCGCTACGGGTGCAACACGCTACGTGTTGGCCTGCTATGCTAGCCGCGACGCCGCCTTCGACCTCTCGGTGGTCTGCGCCGGCGTGTAGGGCGACTTCGGCGCTGTGGGGGCGTGCGTCGCGGAGGCCGCCGACCACGTGGCAGGACTGGTGTCGATGGCGTCCGAAGCTTCCGACGACGAGCAGGCAGAGGAGGCTGCACCCTCGGAGTGACGAGCCTTGTACACCCCTGCACTTTTGCTACCACGCGCTTATGCGTGCCAACTGTGAATTACCGTTGTTTATTAAGTCATTAACATCTGTTCGTCCGTTGCCACGCACGCTTCTCTGCGTTTAGCCTTTGATACTTCACGCGAAATCCAGCCTTGTTATTCTGCAAGACGGGCTGACGACACAAAACATTATGCGAAAAAACCGCAACGGAGCGAATTGAGTGCTTTGGCCAGGGCAAGCGCTCTTTCCTTAGGTCATTTAGGACTTAAATCCCTGCAGTCTCTTTGGATTCTTATTAACCCCGCGCGGCAAAGGCGTAAGACTTTTTAGAAGTGATCCAGACGCCGGCGCCCTCGGTGGCATGTAGCGCCTAGGCCGAGCGAAATCGCCGGACCAGATAAGACTTCCAATCGTCCCCCTTCGCTCGGCGCGGTGCTAAGTGATCGCTTTTACTGACAAGGGGCCATACGACCAAGGTACATGCGACCATACTGCTCGGCGAGCACAAAACAAGGGAAAAACAGAAGAAAACAGCTCTGAACTGAAACGAAAGCACTTGCACTGCAAAAGAGGGGAACTACATAGGGGAACTACAGACAACCCCCAGACCCCTGGCCGGCTAGAGAAGAGGAACTCTTTGCTAACCGGCCGAGCAAAACACTGCTCTCACTTACAACACCTAGGGGTAGAACTTTGCAGCTACTCGATATTCCAGGTGTTGGTTAGCTCGTGGCCATCCTCCATGGCGAGCCTGACCGATCCCGGGCGAGAGACTGAGACCACCTTGTAGGGGCCCTCCCACAGGGGAGACAGCTTGTTGCGGCCCGCCTACGTCTGGATTTTGCGCAGGACGAGGTTGCCCACCGTCAGTGTCCTCTCGCGCACCCTTGCGGCATGGTACCGCCTTAGGGTTTGCTGATATCTTGCCGTCCGTAATGCTGCTCGATCACGGACTTCCTCCAGGAAGTTGACCTCTTGCATCCGGTGTTATGCTTGGTCGTCCTCGTTGTTCTCCTTGACGGAGCACCGATTCGCCGGCTACGACTGCGCTCTGCTTGGGCTGCAGCAACAGACGACGCCGGTGCGCAATGGCGGTGGATAAAGCCATTGCGGCGGGACGAAATCAACCGGCGCCGCCGGCAGGCCGGACGCTGCTAGGACCGTGTATGTGTTGGCAATTCTTACACTCTTAGAAATTAATCCGCAAGTGGACGGATATCGCTTGTAATTTTCACCTAGGAGTATTCCAAGGTATCGAATCCACAGGGAACGAGGGAGAAAGATAATTCTAATATCTATATTATTGAGATACCAACCAGCTAGCTAAGGGGTAAATATGATACGATAAATAGACCGGTGACACACACACAGTAAGTAGAGTGCTACAATAATTAGGCAGACAGTTGGAAGGACAACGAGACGAGTTTAATAAGTTTGTAAATGTTGTGTGATTCAGTTTATTGAGAGAGCTTGGGTGATAACGATCAGTGGTTCACTTAATATTCCTTGTCGGAGCTCGGACATTCACTACCACCCGCTATCCTGAATTGGACTCCCGAATGGTTATGATCATTCCGATAGGGCTCTACTGAACCAAAGCCAGACGATGTAGGTTACGCGCGAGATAATTAATATCTACGGATGGATAAGGCTGTCACCACCTACCACATATACGTGGGCCCGGGTGTAAACCGAGTTAGTCCTAGTCTCAGACACCACGTCTGCTACTATTTCTAATCAACCTTCCTCGGATCCAAAAAGAAGTTGATTTAGGTTCAATGCCTGGCTCTTACAGTATATGAGTGAGAACCTAAACCGATTCCAGATGAATACAAGCTACCGGTAAGGTAAATCTACACAACTCATTCATGTAGATATACTCAACTCAAATAAAGATCAACACATAGACAATGAATGAAGTGATCTCACTAATTGAAACAATTAGGAAAGGGTACAAGAGCTATTACCCAAATTTTCGAAGACACTTCTGGAACTCCGAGGCTTCAGCTCGACTCGACTCTAACTCCCAACTAATCTACTCTAACTAAAGAGCAACTCTAAGTGAAGTGGATGAAGTGAAATGTGGTGTTCTCCTTGAAAGTGAGGTGAGGGGGTCCTTTTATAGTGTTCCGGAGCCAATGAGAGGGTGCCACGGCATAGGACACTTGTCATCTTGCCACCCTCCAAAGGGGGAATCCAAAGGGCATCTCGAGGGGGTCAACCAGCCTAGGTGGGTCGGCCGGCCCACCCATTTCATCATCTGGCCGCCAATTTTCTCTAGGATGCTTCTTTAACGGTGTAGATCATCTCCTAAAGACGGTTTTGTTAGTTGACTCTGGCAAGTAATGGTTCCTTTAGAATCCTATGCTCCATTTGTGAAGGAAGTGCTGCCATCGGATCAAACCGACTTGAACGGACAGCAGGGACCTCTTCATTAGATGCTTATTAGCCACCTGGCCAAATTTGGAGTCGGTTGGAGAAAAAGTCTGGGCTGGCCGGCCTAGGGTGGGTGGGCCGGTCCAGGTTTTTCTCCGGTTTGGCTCCGGTTTTCTTCAGTTTGACCCTGAGGACGAAATTTATTAGTTTAAAATAAAACATTAGTATAAACCATGATTTTCTCCCAAATGACCGGAATATCGGCGTATGTTGGCGTATGAATTTGGACTTTATTGGACGCCAACAGTACGCTGTTGGCAAAACGGCCATAGACTAGAAAGGCGGCACGACGGAGTTAATGCCGCAGCTGCCTGCGACGATGGCGTCCGTGGCCATGCTGAACCCGCTCTCCTCCTTCCTGGCTCGAAGATCGCCAAGAACCGGAAGATGCGGTATCTTCTGGTGCTGCGAATACCTGGTCTCAACATCATGAGGCTTAAGGTGTGTTGGTTTCGTGTGTGTTCACCTTAGTGATGCAAGTATCGGCGGGTACGTGGTTGACGCTTCGCGGGGACAGCTGGAGGCTGGTGCGTCCGGAGGCATGCAGGCGACCGGGTTCGATGACTTGGCGGTCACATGAGGTGGTGCACTCGAGAAGTTTAGCCATGGCGAGGAATCCGAGGCAGCTGGAGGCTGCGGCGTCGGTAACCTAGTGGCGAAGCTGGTTCTGACCGGTGGGCCCAGGCGTGGGCTGGCGACCAAAGATGCTGCGAAGATATTTCCCAGAGGAATATGTGGAGAATATTCTCTATTGAAAATGTGTCTTGTAGTGTGTGTGTTGTACACCACTCATCCTCAAATGAAGAGTGGAGATGGGCTTTAGGTGTTAGGGCATCTCACCCATGGGCTATAAATAGAGGTGGAGGGGAGCACCTCCTCCTCATCCCCTTAGAGCTGAAATTTCAGAAATAGAGAGGGTGAGATGGGTGTGTAAGAGTGGCACTTAGAGTGCTTGTGACCACATGGAGTGTGGTTTGTAATCCCCAACTCCTATGCAATGAAATCTCTCATCTTCATGATCATCTTGTGTTGATTTGCTCCAAGCTCTTCTTTCTTTTGTTTTCCCCTTTTGGAGCTCTTATTTGGAGATAACTCTTGGTGATTTCTTGCTGGATCTTGATGGTTTATGAAGTCTTGAGATTGCTAATATGATTTGCCACACTCTTTGCAACCACATGAGAGGCAAGAGATCAAGTTCTTGACTTGTTGCAAATCTGTCTAGAGATTTTCATCCGCGCAGCAGCCAGTAAAATATTTTTAGAAAAATCTAGAAAAATCATTTTGGAATGATTCTAGTTGGAAAAGATGCGTGACTCATATACCCATCTGTGTTAAACATTTTAAGTCCACTGGTTTCTTTATTTCGGAGCTATGAAGTGAAAACCAAGCCCCAAACTTTCTACTCGAAGTTCTTGACAGCTCGTGGTATTGGATTTTTCATTTTTTATGTGGACGGATTCTTGAGATGATTTTTTGTGGAGTGCTTCATAACTCATGTTTTCACAGGGAGAAAAATTCCCACAATTTTTGAAGCAACAGAAGTCCATCATCTCTCTGCTCCAAGTAGAAACAAACTCTGAAGAATCTGTTTTTGCTTTCCAGAAAGCAGCTTGGGTTGTTTGAATTTTCATATTTTTTCTGTAAGGATTTTTAAGGAGGTTTTTGGTGGAGTGCTTCCTGACACATTGAAACATAGGGAGAAAAATTCCCATGATTTTTAGAGTATCTTAAATCCATGAACCTCCTGCTCCATGAGAGGACAAGTTCTGAAAGAATCTGCTTTTGCTTTTTGAAAGTTGCTTTGAAGTTTTGTCTTGATCTCTTTTCAAAAGCAAGATTTGAATTGATTCCTCTTGATTGGACACTTGACAATCAGGATTGTGGCTCTAAAATCTCCACATATTCATATGGATATCATCCATACAAGTCATGGGTGTACATAGTTGTCATGTTGTCCATCGCGGTTTGATCATCGACACGAAGCAGTTTTTGCGGAATGCTTAGAGGGGCTGCATGTGCAAAAAGAAAGAGTCAAAATTGATTGGCGTCTATTCACCCCCCTCTAGCCGCCTAGCTCTGGTCTTCAACCTTGCTGATGTAATAGACCGGCCCCTACACGCCTCCCCTTTCCGCCACCAGCGCCGCACTGACAACCTTAGGAGTGGCCGCTATATACAACCAAAGCGGCTCTCCTGGTTCCGACGCAACAAGCACTGGAGGGGAGGACAAATATTTCTTCAGGCTTTCAAATGCCTGCTGCGCCTCCTCATTCCACTCGAAGTAATTGGTCTTCTTCAGCAGCTTGAACAGGGATAGGCTTTTCTCCCCCCAGGCGCGTGATGAACCGACCCAGTGATGTCAAGCAGTCGGTAAGGCACTGCACCTACTTGATCCGAGTGGGTGACTTCATATGCTCGATGGCGGCGATCTTGTCCGGATTCGCCTCTATGCCATGATGGGGCACGAGAAATCCCAGCAGCTTGCCAGATGGGACGCCGAACACGCACTTCTCCGGGTTGAGCTTGATGGAGTACTTCCGCAAGTTAGCGAAAGTTTCTTCTAGGTCACCGATCAACTCCTCATTCTTCTTCGCCTTCACCATGAGGTCATCAACATACACCTCGAGGTTCCTTCCGACCAATGAGCAATATGCATAGCGCGCTGATATGTCGGGCCGGCATTTTTTAATCCAAAAGCCATCTTGGTATAACAATACACGCCCATCGGGGTTACAAAAGCAGTCTTCTCTCTGTCTTCCAGCACCATGCTAATCTGGTGGTACCCGGAGTACGCATCCAGAAAGCACAGCGACTCGCACCTCGCCGTAGAGTCGATGCGGGGGAGCGGGTACGAATCCTTCGGGCACGCCTTGTTGAGGTGGGTGAAGTCCATGCACATCCTCCAGCGCCCGTTAGATTTCATGACGAGCACGGGGTTGGTGAGCCACTCGGGATGAGCGACCCTCCTGATGATTCCCGCGCTCAGCAGCTTGTCCACTTCTTAGCGAATGGCGTCTTGCCTCTCCAGCGATTGTTGCCGGACCTTCTGCATGATCGGGCGCGCGCTTGAGAGCGTAGCCAATCGATGCGCAATCACCTCCCTGGGGACCCTAGTCTTGTTGGGCGGTTGCCAGGCAAACACGTCTACGTTAGATCGGAGGAAGGTGACGAGCGCGCCTTTCTATTTGGCGCTGAGGTTGGTGCCCACCTTAATAGTCTTGGCGGGCTTAGCATCGCTCAGGGAGACCACCTTAACCTCGCCGGACGAACCGGGGGAGGCACGGGTCTTCGCCGGAGGAGCACCTGGGACAGAGGCGCATGATGACTGCGCACAGACTGCACCCGCCAAGTCTAGGGCCCTCCGATCACACCGGAGGGCTTCGGGCCTGTCCACCTTGATAACGGTGGGGCCGCCGGGCCCCGGGATCTTCACCACCATGTACGCATGGTGGGTTGCCGCCGTAAACTTGGTCAGCGCCGATTGGCCAAGCAAGGCGTTGTAGGGGAGATCAAAGTCGGCGACCTCGAAGTCGACCATCTCCGTCCGAAAGTTGCCCGCATCCCCGAAGGTCACGGGCAAGCTGACGCGTCCCAAGGGCATAGACTGATCCCCCGGGGTAACTCCGTAGAAGGGGAGCGCTGGAAGCAACTCGTGCTCCGGTATCTGTTGGGCCCTGTACACCTGAGAGGATAGGAGGTTTATGGAACTCCCCCCGTCCACCAGCACCCACCCAAGCTTCACGTTCCGGACCATGGGCGACACCACGATCGGGAGGTGACCCAGGCGGCGGTGCTCTCTGGGTGATCGGCCTGATTGAAGGTGATCGGCTCCTTCGACCACCTTAGCTGCCTCCTCGACCCCAAACATGGCACGGTGGCACACACCTCCCTCATCATCAGCTTGTACTTTGCGTTGGAAGGGTAGGTGGCGGAGCCACGATGGATGTACGCCACCTCATGCTCCGCCCGCTGATAGCCCAGCGGCGCGGGATCCTCGTCTTTGCCGTCCTTCGGACCGTAGCCCCTTCCTCGTTGCTCATCACGGCGGACGCCAAGACGACCATCGCGGTCGTTCCGATATTCTCAGCGCCGGTGACCCTGCTGCTCGCGCTGGCCATCACGCCGTGGCCTGTCCTCCTTATGCTCGCTCTCGACGGCCAAGGCATGCCCAGCCTCAGTCGCCTTACGCTTCTTCTTTTCCTTGCCGCTGGGGTTCTTGGAGGTCTCGGCGTCAGCTCCTTTGCCACCCGCCTAGCCGGACGGGCGGTCCTGAGCCTCCGCTGCCCGCGCGCACTTGTGCGCCAGGCGGAAAAGCTCGGAGGTGGTGGCGATTGTGTGCGTGGCCATCTTCTCCCGCATCTTGCTGTCGCGAACGCCTCGTCTGAAGGCGGTGATGACGGCCTCGTCGGAAATCCTGGGGATCGTGTTGCGGCAGTGGTTGAACCACCAGATGAAATCCCGCAACGACTCCCCCTTCTTCTGCTCCAGGGCGTGTAGGTCATCCTCCACCCCTGGCTGATCAAAGGAGCCCTGGAAGTTGGTGACGAACAGCTTGTACAGCTCCTTCCATGAGCCCACGAAACTCGTGGGCTGATTCATTAGCCATGACCTGGCCCCTCCGGTCAGGACCGTGGGGAAGTAGTTGGCCATGACTTTCTCGAGCTGAGAGGAAGGAGAGCGAGTCCGGTTTCTCCCCCGCCCCGTAAAGGCTGGGGGCACCGCGGGGACCTCAGGGTGCATCTGGAAGACCGCCGCCAGCGGAGCGTGGGTGACCTCCGCGACGCGCTCCGGCGTCGTCGGCGGAGGAAGCAAGCCCGGGCAGCTCGCGAGGATCTGGAGGGCCACGGCGCTAGTGACCGTGCAGACCCCGATGAGGACGATGATGGCGGCTATCGTGAAGATTCCGCCTCTTTAGGCTCCGGGTGATCCTCGAGCTGAGAGGAAGGAGAGCGAGTCCGCCCCGCGTACGGAGCCAGGTGCATGGCGTTCACGAAGGACTTGCGCCGGGTAGTGTAGCCCATCAGCTTCTGCCCGGCCGCCATGACTCACTCCGACTCACGATCGCTGGAAGGCACCAGATTTACCCAGGTTCGGACCCCCTATGCGGGTAATAGTCCTACTCCTGCGAGGGTGGTATTCTCAGTGGTTTGAAATGCTCTTGCTGGAGAGCTCTTACAACGGTGTGTGTGTGTAGAACAGATGGGAGCCAACCCCCTCTCTCTCCGCCCCAGCTCCTTTTTATACTGAAAGGGGCGGACAGTTGGTGAGAGAGAGAGAGAAAGAAAGAGATAGAGACAGAGACAGAGACAGAGACATCCCACTAATTGGACTCTGGTCACGGCACCCCACTTGCCCTTGCTGACGTCTACATCTTTAATGGCTTCCTCCGATCGCTGGGCCTGACGGGACGTGGGAGACGCCTGACACAGGCGCCACTTTGCTTCTGCCATCGCACAGTGATGGAATGACCGCTACAGTGCGTCGCATAGGGCTGCAGTGTAGGCAATCATCTCTCTCGGTCTCGTACGCCTGAATCCTTGCATTTAATCTTTGCGTCTGTTGAGCGTTGGAGAGACCTTAGCGAAAGCTTCTCGTCCTTTCACATGGATGCTGTTGAGTGGGGCGGCTCCACCAGACTCATGAGGCGCCACGCGTCTGCTCGGGCTCGGCGTGGGGTGCGATCGCCCATTTACGCCGAAATGCCACGCGTCTGCTCTTCCTTGGCGTGGGTACCTCGGTCGCGGATCTGCAAAGAATGATATCGATGAAAAACAAACTTCATTACCATCCTAATAGCTGTGTTGCTGCATGACCGTATTAAACACGGGGTAATTTTGGAAAGCAAACCGATGCAAAGGAATAGGCGCCTTGTATTTTGGAATTGCATGAAAAAATATATACGCCCCGTATTATGGAACGGAGGGAGTAATAAAGTGGCTCATGTTAGGGTGATGTTTTAGGCCTTTGTTTCAGTTTAAATTAATTTAAACTCTATTATTTTTGATAAGCCAAATGATGTAATATTTTACAGTTATTTTTGTGGGGTTTTAAATAGTTCTTTTTAAATTTCGTAAAATAGTTTTTTCTGAATTTTTTTAACCCTTTAAGATATTTTTTGTGAGGTCACCACTTTTCATATTATAATTTTGACGAACTTTGCTGAAATAAACAAGGCCTTAACCAGCGTCATCTCTAAATGGTATTTTTATGTCTCGTTCCGTGTGATGGAATAAAAAAAACATTTTTCTCTCAGGTCTCGTCGTCAATTGAAATCTGCCACCTCCGGGCCGTTGGTTCTGGGGCACCCGCCCACCAATTTCGCAACAACACGTCAACACCGACAGAATTCGGTGAAAAACCGACGGTTTCCATCACACAGATAACCAAACAAACGGGGTTCGGTTTTCTGCGGCGGCACCCAGGGCCTTTACGGTCACTGACAGTGGCCCCACGGCCACATGGCCCACCTGTCAGAGGAACACAGTTGCATACTTGCGTCCGCTGCGCCCCCCTGCCTTGTGAACTCCGCCCGAACGCATCGCCCTCTTCTTCCTTCTCGCGGAGCTCCCAAAGCCCCGTACCCCTCTCACCGTGGGAAGCGTATCCCCCTCACCGCGCGCCACCCCCTCCGCGACGGCTACTAGAAATACTCGCCTCGCCTCGCTGCTCCCTCTGGCTTCCCGCCTCTCCTCCGCCTCTCTGCGCTCCCTCATGGCTGCCACCGCCGCAGCAGCCGTGTCCTCCCCGGCGGCCGCCGCCGCCGCCGCCACCTCGTCGCGCGCCGCCGCCGCCCGCCGGGGGTTCGTGACTTTCGGCGCCGCCCGCTCGGCCGCGCCCCGATCCGACCGGCTCCGCACAGCCGGCGGCTTCTCCGGTAAGGGCGGCCCCTTTCCCTTCTCCGTTCTCTTGTCCCGTGCGCCGCTGCCAGTGGTGCGGTCCCCCCGTACTCCCGTCTAGTCTCGCTGGCCAGAGCCCGCGAGATCTGCCTGTCGTACCGTAAGCTTAGTGAGCAACCGGATGTCTTGTCTGCTGCTTCTTTGTACTGCGTAGGAATCGCATTCCCGCTAGGTGAGAATTTTGGACGAAGGTATTCGTGTCGTAAAGTTCTCTTTGTTCCTTTTTTTTTTAAAAAAAAAAAAATCACAACGCATCACATGTGCAGTGGTACGCTTTGTTATCTTTTTCTTTGAATTTTTTATTACGATTCTTCAGTGTCTTGTTTTGTCATCTTCATACGGCTTGCATACAGCTATATATAGAAGTTCACATTAATTTATCATAAAATGTACTTTTGTTAGACTGAGCTCGGGTTTGACGAGTTCACTCTATTGCTAATAGTGGGAACTTCAGGCCTACATCCTGTGTTCGCAGCTCCTTATCAACTATTTTCCATTTCACCGGTTTCATTTAATATTAATGGTTCAGGAGAGGGTATGTAGCAATAAATAAGTGGGTGATTTAGGATGTCCAATAATATTATTTTATTTGTCATTGAACCTTAATTGGATTTTTTAAAAAATAAATCGAGCACTAGCTTACCTATTGGGTTTTGTATGTAAATTCCATGCTACAAGGCTTTGTCCGATTATCCAGGAATGGGAAGTCTATAACTCTTCTTGGTGCATAAAGAAGCATTTCATTATGTGGTTTCATAGAATGCTGTCCTAATTTCTTTTGCAGCAGTAATCCATCAACCACTAAAAAAATATTAATCATGTTGGGGATGTCCAAATGCTGTGAAATGGAATTCTGTTCAATTTTCTAGATTATTTTGCTTTATTACCAGAAATCTATCACTATGATATGTGTAATCACTAATCAAAGACTTTTAAGTTGTAGTCAAAGCTAGTATAGTTATGGAAGTTTATAGGATACATATTTTCCAGAAGCAGCATTGCAAGTGTAAAATGTAGCAACCTAACAAGGCCGTAGAGGTGGACGCTTCTGCTTTACCGGTATGAGATGTTAAATCTATGTGTAGAATCAATTTATTTGTATTGATAAGGACTAAGAACCTGTTTTGCAACGAAGTTTAGAGAAAACTTTGTTTTGTAATACATA
The DNA here is from genome assembly GCA_036346415.1 of Raddia guianensis. Lineage (NCBI taxonomy): Eukaryota > Viridiplantae > Streptophyta > Magnoliopsida > Poales > Poaceae > Raddia > Raddia guianensis. The sequence goes on along the minus strand of CM070537.1, from coordinate 22,033,336 downwards.
AGAGTTTGGTAATAATGTGTACATTCAAAAAATGTGGTTTCAGTTAACTCCATTTTATTGCTAATAAATTAACTCCATTTTTAAACTTAGTTCTTCTTGGAATTACACCCTGTTTGTTTTGCATGGTTTTGTGGAAGCAAAACCTTGACCAAAGACAAAGGAGAAGTGAAATCACCAGCAAACCACTGGTCAAAGTTAAACAAAAATTAGGTGTGGAGTGGAGTTACTAAAACTCCAAAAAAATCATGGTTTCAGCCATAACAGTGTAATGAAACTGAGCCTAGTTTTGTATCCAAATACACCACAGTTTCTAAGCAATGATAATTTCAGAAACTTAGGGCCAGTTCTTTTCAGCTTAACAGCTTAACGACTTAACAGCTTAACGATTTATCTATGCTTTAAAAAGACATATGCTTTGAGTTTTTTTAGTCCATTTTTTCACTGTTTTGAAGTTGGGTCCTAACGCTTTAAAAAACAAGTCAAACGAAATGGATCCAAATCTCGAGACTACCTCGAGAAGCGCTTGAAATTCAGTCATTTCAGCCGTTCAGCTATTCAACCGTTAAGATCAGCTGAAAAGAACAGGGCCTTAGTTTTGCCCCAAAACCATAAAAATACTACGTTGCCAAATAGACCCAAATTTTCTTAATTCCTTTTGATTCTGGCATCTTTTTTCTGCTTTCTTTCATTAACCCAATTTATTGCACTGTATTAGTTGATTGACACTTTGACAGTGGAGGTTGACCTATTTTTGGTTCTAATCATCCGTGTTGTTTTTTTTTGTTTTTTTTTTTTCATGAGTGATTTGCGTGCCGAGAGAGACAGCCAAATATAATGCTGTTGACAACTTGACAGATGAATTGAGTTTGTTTTCTATTTCAGAAACCTTGATGTTTGCATGGCATTTTAGTGTGTGCCGACAAGCCCACAATTCTAACTCCGAAGGAAACTACTCAATATTGAAAGCAATGTTTGCATCCACGGCCCTCAGTACAGTGAAACATTGGCATATCTACTTTGGACAAATATAGTTTCACCAATTTTTAGAACCAGTAACATCCTCACTGACTATATATATGTGCTTCTGGTGCGATGTGGTATGATGGTCCTGCACATGTCAGTGTCACTACCATGATGATCACTTGAAGTACAGTAGGTTCATAGCACCAATCATATGCACATGGTATTTGTGAAAATGAATGTTATTATTGCCTTATTCTGAGAATCAAAGCCTTTTATATGTAATAAATTTGTTTTAAAACTATATTTTTTTTATGTATGTTATATATTTTATGTTTTATGTAGGATGTAGTTGAAGACATATTTTTCACTCTCCTGTTTTGTTTATTCTTGAAAATTTCTCATTCTTTTAATATATAGTACATGTATTTCTTTCAAGGAATTTCTGCAGGAAAATTGCATTGTAATTGTAGCATTTTTAGTTACCAAATTCTTTCGTGGAAGCGACCTAGTGATCTTTGTTGAAATTTCCAATGTTTCAATACTAAGCATTGTCATCTGCAGGTGTACGAACCCATGTTGCAGCTGTTGAACAAGCTGTTGTGCAAGATACTACAAAGTTGGAAGTTCCCGTAGTTATTGTTACTGGTGCCTCCAGAGGGATTGGCAAAGCCATTGCATTGGCTCTTGGAAAAGCTGGCTGCAAGGTCATCTACTTAGCTATCTTAATATGTTCATATAACATTGAGATTTGGTAACAGATTTTATAAATGTAGAAAGTCATTAGCTTCAAAAGCTAGTGATTATTTGTGTGTATGCTCATGTCTGTGCATTTGTGTGCTATTTCTTTCATTTACATCTGCTATTTAATGTCTTTCATATGTGAATTCCACATTCTTTAACTTGATGGCAATGGACATTGCTACATGATTACAAGCTTGTGTGCTTGCAAATGCAATGTAATGTTAAAATTCAGGGGCCTGACACTGAATTGATTTTGTAGGTTCTGGTGAACTATGCTCGATCCTCAAAAGAGGCTGAAGAAGTCTCCAAAGAGGTGAGTTTGTTGATTCATAAATTAGTATTTGAAGATGTTCTGTTTTGGTGTTTTTCTGGCTGTCTGTTACTTCATATATGGAACTTTTTAACTGTTAATGGTAACACAAAGACAGTTTGTAATGCTTGTAGTCCATTCACTTCATTTTTCACTATAAGTGACCAGATTTTTGTTGTGGAACTTCATTGTTGCTACCAATCTTCTTATTTTGCTCTGGATTGTTTGTGCAAGTTATCATTTGCCATATACATTATAATCTGATAAGCCAATAGCATTGATACACTGTAATGCTGAGTTGTTGGTTTCCCATTTAAACCTAGATTTTAGTAATGCTTACACTGTTGCTTTTCAGATTGAAGCATCTGGTGGTCAAGCTATTACCTTTGGAGGAGATGTTTCAAAAGAATCAGATGTAGAATCTATGATGAAAGCAGTAAGTATTGTTTGTTCGCGGAAGGATTTTTTTTTAACTTTTATGTCGATTCTTAATATTTTTGCCTTTCGTGATTAATTCATAAATCCATCAGGCAATTGATAAATGGGGAACAATCGATGTGCTTGTAAATAATGCAGGTAGGGGCTTTTGGTAGCTTGTACTTTTTTACCTTGTTTAATTGACCTGTCTCTCCAATATAATAAAATGTTGTTATCAGGGATTACGCGAGACACATTATTGATGAGGATGAAGAAATCCCAGTGGCAGGATGTAATTGATCTGAATCTTACAGGCGTCTTCCTTTGTACACAGGTAGGTTTATATCCCTTTTTGTATAATCGAAAACTGAATTTTGCTTTTTCAGCTAACTGTATGCATCTTATGGTGACACATCTTTGCAGGCTGCCACAAAAGTGATGATGAAAAAGAAAAAGGTATTGTGTTTCATACTTTATTCTTTGAATTGGTTTCCAAAGTATTGCTTCGTTATTACTGTGTTGGGTGTTAATTAAGTTGCAACTTCATGTAGCAACTGGCCATATTGGTGTTTTCTTAACTTTTTATGAAACCTGGAGAAAAAAGTGTGTTACAATAGAAAATTAATAGGAAAATTACGCTTAAATTTCATCGGGTCGTAACAGCAACCCTCCTAGGTACAAATTGTTTCTGGACTTGAGATTTTCTAGCTAATATCCTAGCACAAGCACAAATATTGAAGGCCTGCTAGCTCTGTTGGATTGTTTGTTTTTGTGTTTTTGAAATTTCGTAGAGCTGAAATTGTAAAGGAAAATATTAAGCCTTTCCACATTAATAACGCATGGTTATAATTTATAAGCAATGTCGGATCCAGAATTTTACTTTTGTGGGGTGCTATATTGACCAGTATGGTAACCACCATTCGTCGCTTATCGCTCCTCCCTTCTTGAGCGCGTCGTTCCAAACTCCTATGCTGGTCATACCACTAAAAAATGATAGAAGGGTAGAAACCTAAAAAAGGGAAATCGGTGAATATAGTTGAACTAGAGTCTGGAGTTAGGATTTTTTAAGGTGCACCTAAATTATTTTGGATTCATTTTACAAGAACCAAGTAATGTTGTACACATTTGATCTAATGGGACAGTAATCTCCTTCATAGAAGTACAGAGATAAGTTAACTACAAATTGAAACTACAAATTTGATAATGATCTTTTGCCCTTTGTGCACCGTAGAAGTGCTCTTGAAGATTAGCTAGTTAGAAACTTGTATAGTTGGTGAATCAAAACTAATGCTATAAGAAAGCCATGGAAAGGAAAAACGAAAAGTAAAAGAATTAGTGGGAGTGTATGATATTGGAAAGGTTTGAAAGTGCAGTCAGCGGCTCTCTAACTTGCGATCATTTCATATTTCAACATGATATTTTGCCATCTGAGCTAAGCCTGTCGCTGGTAGGTGGTACTTTGAGGCTTCCAGAAATTTTTGGGGTGACCCCTTAAACTGCCACTATAAAAGCATCTCCAACCATTCCTAACTTAGGATAGCTTAGGCACTATTTAGCCACTGTTCACACTTCCTTTTTTACTATCCATCAACATTTCTCTCTGCTATTTTATTTGCTATAGTATTAGGATGCCCTAAGTTAGGACCTATTGGAGATGCTCTATGTCATGTAGGCCTGTATAGAGAGGTAAATTCACTATTTGGTAGTAGTCCATCAATTTGTTACTTATTTAGAATTGTACCTGTCTTGTGTTCCGAGAACCTGACCTTGAAGAGTTTGTCCGAAAATTTCTCCTACCATAATCTATTATATTTTATGTTGGTGCAGGGAAGAGTTATCAACATAGCATCAGTTGTTGGTCTTACTGGCAATGTGGGCCAAGCTAATTACAGCGCTGCCAAGGCTGGAGTCATTGGCTTCACGAAAACAGTTGCTAGGGAATATGCAAGCAGAAATATCAATGTATTATCTGCATCTTTTCATTGGCAGCCAAGTCATAACTTAGGCTACTCCACAACTTCTGAAACAATTCTGAATGTTTACTCAGGTGAATGCTATTGCACCTGGATTCATCGCCTCAGATATGACTGCTGAACTTGGGGAGGACCTGGAGAAGAAAATATTGTCGACTATTCCCTTAGGTATGTCTGCTGAGTTAAACCCTTGGCTTAAATTGCACCATTACTTTATTAGTATCATAAACAAATCCTAGTTGTAACAAAAACCCCTCTTTCGAAGAACTATGCAGCATAGTATCATGTCATACATTATCTTCACTAAATCAATGCTGTAAATCTCCACAAATGCTTCATGCAACTTCGCAGGGCGGTACGGCCAGCCAGAGGAAGTAGCTGGTTTGGTTGAGTTTTTGGCCCTAAATCCTGCAGCTAGCTACATCACTGGACAGGTGAGTTACTGGGAATAGGCAATGGCTATGAATGTATATGCTCTTGGGATTTCCTCGAAGGATTTGTTATTGACTTTGCAGCTTGGCATCATGTGCAGGTGCTTACCATTGATGGTGGGATGGTAATGTAACCTGAAAGCAAGGATTGGTAGAGTTTGACACTATTCTGCTTAGAGTGATGCTTCATGTATTGTGCACGGGACAATTTTGGACGTAAATCTAGTTTTTTTGTCCCCTACCGTGTAATGCTATGAGGAATAAAGAAGGTTCGGGAGGTTGAAATGTGTTGATTCTGAAGCTTATTTGATCGTGTCCTTTTCGACACGATTGTCGTTGATATATTTGGAAACAAGAGTAAGTTGCACCATTGCTGTTTGCATATCAACAAGGCATAGTTTCAACCGCTCATTCCTTAAGATGTCACGATCTACTCCTAGTGAAGTTTTTTTTACCTGTTTCTTCCGTTGTTGCAAAGACTGCTGCTTACACAGGAACGATCTCCTCGTAAATTACTATGCACCTCAATAAATCCGAGGAAGTTGTTTTTTTTACTCGTTAAATGTCACTTTAGAGATGATGTTTGTTGAAATGCCACTGCTAACATTTCGGCCCTCACTATTTTGCCATTTCGAACCGTTTAAATCCACTTAAAATCCTTTCTTATTTACCCAGGCACGGGATTGGTCCTCTTGCTCTTGCCAGCAACTTCTCCACTCCATAGTAAAATCCTCTTGCCTCTGGCTAAGAGAACATTGCAGAGACCATTTAACAAAGAGAACATTGCAGAGAGAAGCAGAGAGTATTAGTGGAGGAGGAAGAAAGCCACAAGGTGGGTCAGTGCGTGACGAGGCCATGCTACTGGTTGCTCTGGAAGTGGCACGAGGTTGACGCGTCATAGCTGAGGAGGATAAAGGATCAAGGCCACGCCGCTAGTCGCTAGAGGCAGGAAGAAGGCACTAGAGTAGATCGCCAGGGAGGAAGGCAGTAGAGCAGGGGACACTGGCTGCCATGGGAGGAGCTTGCGTTATCGAGGGAGGTAGAGTTTGTGCAAAGATAGGATGACGTAGTAGGGAGGATCTGGTGCAAAGAGAAGAGGCCAGGGCAAGGAGTGGATGTTATCGATCGAGGAGAAGGGTTGGACTCGGGCGATGTACGGATTGGGGGGGCATATCGCTGACGTTCTCGCCCACATACTGTCACTGCATGTGGGCCCCACAGGGCCTCTGCAGTCTGTCACTGCATGTGGGCCCCATGCAGTGACAGACTGCAGAGGGCAGTAAAGTCAGAGGACTCGTTTCCGGAGGGGGAAGGGTGCATTGTATGAGGAAGGAGAGGGGTATGTAAGATCAAGTCTCCCATGGGTTTAATGATTTTGGTAATTGATGGCAATTAGGCCGTACAGCTGGAACGCCAAGGATAAGGACTTTGTGTTTCATAGTTTCTCTGATTTCCTTGTGTGCGTCTTCGGTCCAACTCAGCAGATCGTCAACATCTCTCTGGTTGCAGGGTCCCACCGAGCACAGGTCATCCGAGTTCAGGTCTTTGGGGTTCCGAGAGTGTCAGGTGTTAGTTTTGAGCGAACCATCTAGAGCGAGTACACCTGTCCCAGGGTCGAGAAGGTTCGGGGGTCTAGCTGTCCAGGGTTTCGTAGCCGCTAAGTCTCCGAAATATTTGAGAGCGCGAAACTTCCCGCCCAATTGTTCTAAACCTCCTGCCGTGTCCAAAAATCGACAAACGTGTCCCAAGACCCCAGGCGTGGTGATGAGAGGGGGCGAGAGAGGCTTAGTCCGAAGAGGTGTGCAAATTAAGCCTCCATCGGACGGTGTCCGATCGCCATCGGACGGCGTCTGGTGAGCCCAAGCCGAAAAATGGCTAAGTCCCGAAATCACGCGCACTGTCGGACGTCGTCCGACAACCTTCGGACGGGGTCCGACAGCGCCGTATTGCCCAGCGGAGAGCGCAAAAAACGACTATGTCCCAAACGCACTGTCCCTGTCGGACGGCGTCCGATCAGAACCGGACAGCGTCCGGTGAAGAAGAAAAATGACCGCGAGGATCTTCGGACGGCGTCTGGTAAGCGTCCGACGGCGGCCACCCTCACTGTCGGACGCGTCCGACGAGTCACCGGACGGCGTCCGACGACGGCTAAACCCGCGACCGAACACCTGGCGGGCGCCCTGTTCGCGCGCAGCAGCGCCCTGTCGGACGCGTCTGGTCAGCCACCGGACGGCGTCCGACGAAGCACAAAAAATGCCGTAACCTTCTGTCGGACGGCGTCCGACGGGAACCGGACGGCGTCCGTCGAAGCGATCCAAACTCGCGATTTAATCTGGGCCGTCCGTTTTTAGGGTTTCGCCTTGAGCCTATAAATAGGGTCTTGGTGTACGGGAGAAGAGTGAGAGAGCCACCATTAAGCAGCCACCTCTTGCCCTAGCCACCAAGAGAGCTCCTCCCATGGTTCCCACCTCCATCTAGGGTTCCATGTGCTTGTGAGATTGAGGAGAGTGAGGAAGAAGAAGAGCACCCCCAGCCTCCTCCTCGTCGTCTCCAAGGTTTGTGCCCTCTCCATGGTTGCCTTGCCTTCCTCCATGGTGGGATGAGGGTTGAGTGAGTGTCTTCCGGTATTTGTGCTCTTGGGATCCTTGCTACCGGGAGACGTCGTCTTCACCGAGTTTCATCAAGTGTACCGCAAGCAAACCCTTCTTCGTGAAGGTCACCGTGCTTCCCACGGTGCTTCCTCTCCGTTCGTCGGGGTGTGCAAAGTCCGTCGTATGTCGGCGGCCATCTCCGTGTGTCGGAGGTGCCAAGGTGTCCGTGTGTCGGATCCAAATCCTCCATGTGTTGGGGGTACCTCATGTGTTGAGGTGAAACCCACCGTGTGTCGGTGGTTGGTGCCGTGTGTCGGCGCCGTGGGTGTGAGAACTCTCGCGTGTGAGGGAACTTGCCTCCGTGTGAAGGTTTGGAGCTCGCCTACCATGTGTTGGTAAAGAGCTACCACGAGTGGATTGAGGGCTAGGGGCGAAAGGGTCCCGACTTCTCTGTGTGAGAAGTTTCCTCAACGGAGACGTATGTGCTCATGTGTTGAGCACCGAACTTCGGTAAACAACTCGGTTTGCGTCTCCTCGTCTCACCCATTTACTTCCTCACATTGAATTAATCGAATGCATGTGAGTGCCATCGAGCCTCCTAGTAGTCGCTTGTGCTTGCTTGTGAACGCTTCCGTGATTAGACTCTAAATCTGTCGATAGCTTGGGTTCCTAATTTGACTAACTAAGCAAGCAAATTGATAGAAGTAAAATTTGAAATGAGCCGATTCACCCCCCCTCTCGGCCTAGGATCCTTACAAGTGGTATCAGAGCCAGGTTCTCTATTTGTGCTTAACCGCATTAGAGATGGCCGACGGGGGTAGTGTAGCCGCAAATAGGATTCCTCTGTTTAGTGGTACTAATTTTAGCTTTTGGAAGTTGCGAATGAAAGTATTTCTCCAGGCCATGGGAATGGATGTTTGGAGGGTTGTAGTGTCTCCTCATGGTGTCACACTCACCAACAATATACCTGCCACACCCGCTCAAAACAAACTCTTAGAGACCGATGCTAAGGCCATGAACGCTTTGTTTTGTGGTTTGAGCATGGAGGTTTTCGATAGGGTTAGCAATCTCACTAGTGCACACGACATATGGATCACACTCATTGAGATTCACGAGGGCACTTCTGCTGTTAAGGAGGGTAGACTAGTAGTTGTTAAGGAGCGTTATGATCAGTTCAGAATGCTTTCAAATGAGAATGTCAATACTATGTTTACTCGGCTTAACCCCATCCTTAACGAGCTTAAGGGGCTCGGTCACACTGTTGCAAATGATGAAGTGTGCAGGAAGATGCTGCGGATCCTCCCCAAGAAGGATTACCGGGACATCATCACCTATCTCACCAACAGCGGTGATGTGGAGAAGCTGGCACCCACAGCTCTGCTCAGCAAGATCACCGCATATGAGATGATGCTCCTCAATGATCCCGAGGATTCCCCTGCTCCAGCGAAGAATCAAGTGATCGTCCTGAAGGCTAGTGGATCAAGGCAGAGTGCCCCCGAGTCGAGTCAAGCGGGGGATGGTTGTGAGATGTCATGGAGCGAGCTCGAGGAGGGCTTCCAACACTTTGGCCTGTTCATGAAGCAAGCTGGCCAGTACATGAGCAAGAATGGCTATGGAGGCAAGAAGAGGATGAGCAGAAACTCACATGCATCATACCGATGCTATGAGTGTCAGGAGAAGGGACACATTGCTTTGATGTGTCCTCAGAAGGGCAATACCAAGTACAAGGACAAAGGAAGGGAGAAGGGTGATGGCGAGAAGCCAAGACAGAAGGACTACAAGAAGAATGGCGAGAAGCCAAGACAGAAGGACTACAAGAAGAATCCCCAGAAGTCAGGATTCAAGGGTCGCTCCTCACAAGGCAAGAGGCTAGCCTTTGTGGGGGAATGGGTGACCGATGACAGCTCCAGCGACACGTCGGCTTCAAGTGATGACGAGGAGTCAAATGGACAAGGATTGGCCGGCATGGCAATCACTCAGGCTGTGCCACCACCGCCAGCCTTCCCTCCAAGATGTCTCACGGCCGTCACTGAGTCTCAAGAGTGGTACTCCGATGATGACGAGTCTGCTTCCTCTACTTCCACTACACCAGAGGCGACATTGACTCCAACCAACATCGCCAAGTGCTTGATGGTCAAGCCATCTACAAATGAGGTTTGTGATTCTGACTCCGAACCCGAAGATGAGGCGGAAATTGCTAGAGGTTATCTTGCTCAAGCACTTGAATTTCTTAAAAAGGAAAGATCAAGAAATATGAGACTTCAGGAGCGACTTAATGATTTAAATGCTAGGCTCAATGATCTTGTGTCTAAGCATGAATCACTAGAAACTGAACATGATTGCATGATGGGTTCTAGTAATGTTATGACTAAGAAAACAAGTGCGCTTGAAGAAGAGAATAGGGCTATGAATGAGTCGGTACAACACCTCCTTGCTACAATTCATGAGCTTAGGGCTAGTAATGAGCGGCTTCTAGCCGATAATGCTTCCATGATTGTTTTGCCTGTTGCTCAATTTGTTGATGTTCCTGATTGTCATGCTTTGGTTGATGTTCTGCCTGCTACCTCGTCTGTTTCTATTGATGTTGTTGATGATGCTCCCGCTTGTGCCATGATTGTTGCACCTCCTAGGATTGATAGCTCTACTTCATGTGATGACTTGATTGATTTGACCCTGATTGCTTCTAGCTCTAGTGGTTCCTCTAGCAATGCTCATGACTGTACTCCTGATAATTGCAAATTTGCTTTAGCTGATAGGGAACTAGCTATTGAGAATGGTGAATTTAGATCAAAACTTGAGAAATTTGATAAAGGTCTTGGGAAGTGCTATGAGGGTAGTCTAGCCTTGGATAAGATGCTCAAGGAACAAAGAAAACCTTCCCTAAAGGGTGGCTTGGGTTTTACCCCTGAGAAGCCAAAGGGGAGGAAGAAATCCAGTGTTCCTCGAGCATCTGCCAGTAGGCAAGGTTACCATCATGCTCATCCCAAGAAGAGAAGCAACTCTGGGTCTAACAAATTGCACACTAGCAACAATGCTCCTAGGATGCACAATAGTCACCGCACATGGCAAGGACCTCCTAGGCACTATAACTCCACATGGCAACAAAGAAATCATAGTGCCAAGCAATATGGTCCTAAGTATAATACTTGGAATGGTCCTAGGTTCCACAACAACTGGCAAGGTCCTAGGTTCAACACTTGGCATTCACCTAGGCAAAACTTCTGGAATGATCCTTCTAGGCACAACAATGGTAGACCAAACCCTCATAGGAACCAAAACCGCAACACTCCCAACCACACACAGTTAAGATTCCCTAGAGCACATACTGAGTTGTATGGTCAATATTTGCTCAAGGAAAATGATCAAGGAAGGATGACTGCTAGATTTGTTGGGCTCAAGGCTGAGAATGAGCACAAGGCACATGTTTAGGTGTCCAAGTCATTGATTGGTCGCTTTACTCGTGTTGCTTCTGGTTTGAAGGCTAACCCTCGGGGACCTCCTGTGTGGGTCCCTGAGTCACATAAGTGATCTTCTCTCATGACAGGTGAACTACCGGAATGGAGGGTGCCATTGGATTATCGACAGCGGGTGCACCCAACACATGACTGGCAACCCCCGGTTGTTCACCTCAATAGGGGAGGAAGGCAAGATTCCCCCCAAGGTCACTTTTGGAGATGGAAGCAAGAGCAAGGTACTTGGAGTTGGAAAGGTAGCAATCTCTTCTGATCTTTCAATTGACAATGTGCTGCTAGTAAAAACTTTCAGCTATAATCTTCTCTCTGTTGCCCAAATATGTGATTTGGGGTTCCATTGTAATTTCTCACCTGAGGGCTTGTTGGTTTTGGACAAAAATAACAAACTTGTGTTCAAAGGCTTTCGTTTTGAAAACTTGTTTCTTATGAACTTTCATGAGCCTGCTGCATCTGTCTCGACTTGCCTTGTCGCCAAAGTCTCTCTTGGTTGGCTTTGGCATAAGCGTCTTGGGCATGTTGGCATGGCAAATTTAAAGAAACTTTTCAAAAACGAGTTGGTTCTCGGGGTGCAAGATGTGACATTCGAGAAAAACAACCTTTGCAGTGCCTGTCAGGCCGGCAAGCAAGTGGCAAGCTCGCATCCTGCCAAGAATGTCATGTCTACATCTCGACCTCTTGAGCTTATACACATGGATCTTTTCGGGCCAACAACATATGTGAGTATCGGGGGAAATCTTTATTGCTTGGTCATTGTTGATGACTTCTCCCGATACACTTGGGTTTTCTTTCTACCTGACAAAACTCCAACCGGAGATGTTTTCAAAAAGTTTGTAAAGAAAGCTCAAAATGCTTTTGATTGTATCCTTAAGAAGGTGAGAAGTGACAATGGAACGGAGTTCACTAACACTTCGGTTGAGTTGTTCTGTGATGAGCTAGGTATTGATCACCAGTTCTCAGCCACCTACACCCCTCAGCAAAATGGGGTGGTTGAGAGGAAGAACATGACACTTATTGAAATGGCAAGGACAATGTTAGATGAATACAAGACTTCACATACATTGCTCGGGTGAAGCAATCAACACAAACATCAACGCATCAACATGCTGTACCTTCACAAGCTCCTGAAGAAGACGTCCTATGAGCTGCTTGTGGGAAGACGACCCAATGTCTCCTACTTCAGGGTTTTTGGATGCAAGGTCTACATTAAGAAGAAGCGAGAGCATTTGGGTAAATTCCAGAGCAGAGTGGATACGGGAATCTTCTTGGGATACTCAGCCAGAGGGTCTTCCTTCAGAGTGTACAATGAAAGCAGTGGTCAGATTGAAGAGACCTGCGATGTGAAGTTCGACGAGTCGAATGGAAGTCAAGAAGAGCATGAGAACCTGGATGATGTGGATGGTGAGCAGTTGGCTAGAGCGGTGGAGGAGATGCCAGCTGGTGATGTGAGACCAGTAGAGGTCCAGAGGGAGACCGAGACGGTTCCACCACCTCTCACACCTGAACCAGTGCCAGAGTCAGGGGGAGTCTCACCTCAGGCGGACAGCTCAAGTCTTGATCAGGCTCCAGAGGCAGAGACAGCATGTGAGCCAGATGCAGAATCAGATGAGCTACCACCTCAGTTGATCAAGACCCATCACACCATTGCTCGTGATCACCCAGCTGATCAAGTGATTGGGGACTTGACTCACGGTGTGCAAACAAGGTCTAGGACAGCCAGCTTCTATGAGTACACGACGTTTGTGTCTAAGCTTGAGCCAAAGAAAGTGGAGGAGGCACTGAATGACCCAGACTGGATCAATGCGATGCACGAGGAGCTGAACAACTTCGAGAGAAACAAAGTCTGGACTTTGGTAAAGAGGCCGAGCGACTGCAACGTGATTGGCACCAAGTGGGTATTCAAGAACAAGCAAGATGAGTTTGGTTTGGTGGTGCGCAACAAGGCTAGGTTGGTCGCTCAGGGCTTCACACAGATCGAGGGTATAGACTGTGGAGACACCTATGCTCCCGTGGCCCGTCTGGATGCTATTAGACTGCTTGTGGCGTTCTCTATGTGCCACAACATCGTTCTCAAGCAGATGGATGTAAAGAGTGCTTTCCTCAACGGGTACATAGGAGAGCTAGTGTATGTGGAGCAGCCTCCGGGGTTTGAAGATCCACGTCACCCTGATCATGTGTACAAATTGTCAAAGGTTTTGTATGGTCTCAAGCAAGCACCTAGGGCATGGTATGAAAGACTGAGGGACTTCCTCATCGGCAAGGGATTCACGGTTGGAAGGTTCGACTCGACACTATTCACCAAGGTGGTGGATGGAGACCTGTTCCTGTGCCAGGTGTATGTGGATGACATCATCTTCGGCAGCACAAATGAGTCCTTGGTCAAAGAGTTCAGCGACATGATGAGTAAGGAGTTCAAGATGTCGATGATGGGCGAGTTGAAGTTCTTCTTGGGATTTCAAATCAAGCAACTCAAGACCGGGACATTCATATGCCAAGAGAAGTACATCCACGACTTGCTCAAGCGCTTCAACATGGATGACTGCAAGCCAATCCAGACACCGATGGGAACGAACTGTCACCTCGACCTCGACAAAGAAGGTAAATATGTCGATCAAAAGCTTTACCGTTCCATGATTGGTGCTTTGCTTTACTTGACTGCATCTAGACCGGACATCATGTTTAGTGTGTGCATGTGCGCTAGATTTCAAGCCTCCCCTAGAGAAATGCATATGACTGCTGTGAAACGAATCCTTCGATATCTGAAACACACACCTAGCATAGGCCTTTGGTTCCCGAAGGGTGCGCGGTTTGAGCTCCTAGGCTATTCTGACTCAGATTATGTCGGGTGCAAGATCGATCGCAAAAGCACTTCTAGGGCCTGTCACTTCTTGGGTAGGTGTCTTGTATCATGGGCGTCAAAGAAACAGAACTCCGTGGCGCTATCTACTGCTGAGGCTGAGTATATAGCGGTAGGGAGTTGCTGTGCACAACTTCTTTACTTGACACAATCACTGTTTGACTTTGGGATTAAACTTGATCATGTGCCTCTCCTATGCGACAATGAGAGCGCGGTGAAGATAGCGTGCAACCCGGTCCAACACTCACGGACCAAACACATTGATGTCCGTCACCATTTTCTTCGGGATCATGTGACGAAGGGCGACATTGTGCTTGAGCACGTGCGGAAAGAGGACCAGCTTGTCGACATATTCACCAAGCCACTCGATGAGGCACGATTCTGCAAATTAAGAAATGAGTTGAACATCTTAGATAAGTCAAACATTGCCTGAGTTGGTCGTGTGGCTATGTCATTCATTGCAAATCTTTTGAAGCCAGTTTTAGCTTTTAGGTGCTCTGCTTGTTGTACTGGATGCTATTCATTGCCTGTATTTTCATCACAGTAAATTGATAGCTATAGCATGTGTTTACCTTGTCACTAGCTCAACTTGTACTTAACTCAATATATCATGTAATTGAAAGCCATGAGCTTGTGTTAGGAGAGCTATAGCTTCTAGTCTCAGTTGATTGCTCTGAACTCTTTGGTTGATCATGTGCCTCTTAGTCTAGATTGTGCTTTTCCTTTTTGCACATGTCTTTACCTCGCTAATTTGAGCAATTTTGAGTAAATGTTGAGCAAAATTTGCAAAATGTGCTAAAACGTGAATGCATGTCTCACCAATGTCTCCTCGATGAGATAGCTTGTCATTGCACTAGGCATGAACTTAGGGGGAGCTTTGGATAACCGAGACGTTCATCTTCAGTGTCATGCTGGGTGGCGTCGCCTATGGTTTGAGACATGGGAAATTTGAGAAAATGCAAAGTGCAAAATGTAAAATCTCTAAAAAAAATATATATGAGCTCAACTAAAAATGTTTTAGTCTCAAATAGGCTTGGTGATAGCATGTGTAGTTTGGAGTGCATTTTTTTTAGTGCTATGGTGCATCATGCGTCTCTTTTGAGTTTTTGAGCAACTTCTGATACTTCTACCTATAGTTCACCTCATACTTGCTCTAGGTCATAAAAAACTTGAAGTTCACATTCAAACAATAGTGCTCTAGTTGATCTTGTGACATTGTGACCTTCAGTTAGCTAGATTTTAAGTGTGATGAACTTATGGGTGTGCTTGCACTAGTACAACTTTTTAAAGCGCTTCATTTGCTAATTAATCCCATAATTTGCTACTTTATGGTCATTGATGCCAAAGGGGGAGAAATAATTGCAAATCCATGTTAAAGGGGGAGAAATGTTTTAATTGCAAAAGGGGAGATTTGATTTTGGTTTGTGAGGTTACAAGTGGCAGTCTTAGGAGATGCTTTGCTCCTAGGTTTACTCTCAAGTGGTATGCATTGACTTAGGGGGAGTTCATGTCTATATGCTCATTGCACTTTATTCATTGGTCTAGTCTCGTGCAATGTTTCTGAGCTAACCCATTGCACCAGAGATTGTATTTGTGCCTTTTCATGTTGGATTTGCAGTTGTTGTCATCAATTACCAAAAAGGGGGAGATTGTAAGATCAAGCCTCCCATGGGCTTAATGATTTTGGTAATTGATGGCAACTAGGCCGTACAGCTGGAACGCCAAGGATAAGGACTTTGTGTTTCATAGTTTCTCTGATTTCCTTGTGTGCGTCTTCGGCCCAACTCAGCAGATCGTCAACATCTCTCTGGTTGCAGGGTCCCACCGAGCACAGGTCATGTGAGTTCAGGTCTTTGGGGTTCCGAGAGTGTCAGGTGTTAGTTTTGAGCGAACCATCTAAAGCGAGTACACCTGTCCCAGGGTCGAGAAGGTTCGGGGGTCTAGCTGTCCAGAGTTTCGTAGCCGCTAAGTCTCCGAAATATTTGAGAGCGCGAAACCTCCCGCCCAATTGTTCTAAACCTCCTGCCGTATCCAAAAATCGACAAACGTGTCCCAAGACCCCAGGCGTGGTGATGAGAGGGGGCGAGAGAGGCTTAGTCCGAAGAGGTGCGCAAATTAAGCCTCCATCGGACGGCGTCCGATCGCCATCGGACGGCGTCCGGTGAGCCCAAGCCGAAAAATGGCTAAGTCCCGAAATCAAGCGCACTGTCGGACATCGTCCGACAACCTTCGGACGGGGTCCGACAGCGCCGTATTGCCCAGCGGAGAGCGCAAAAACGACTATGTCCCAAACGCACCGTCCCTGTCGGACGGCGTCCGATCAGAACCGGACAGCGTCCGGTGAAGAAGAAAAATGACCGCGAGGATCTTCGGACGGCGTCTGGTAAGCGTCCGACGGCGTTACCTTCACTGTCGGACGCGTCGACGAGTCACCGGACGGCGTCCGACGACGGCTAAACCAGCGATCAACACTGGCGGGCGCTTCTGTTATGCAAGAAGCTCCTGTCGGACGCGTCCGGTCAGCCACCGGACGGCGTCCGACGAAGCACAAAAAATGCCGTAACCTTCTGTCGGACGGCGTCCGACGGGAACCGGACGGCGTCCGATCGGGCGATCCGAAACTCGCGATTTAATCTGGGCCGTCCGTTTTTAGGGTTTCGCCTTGAGCCTATAAATAGGGTCTTGGTGTACGGGAGAAGAGTGAGAGAGCCACCATTAAGCAGCCACCTCTTGCCCTAGCCACCAAGAGAGCTCCTCCCATGGTTCCCACCTCCATCTAGGGTTCCATGTGCTTGTGAGATTGAGGGAGAGAGTGAGGAAGAAGAAGAGAGCACCCCCCTAGCCTCCTCCTCGTCGTCTCCAAGGTTTGTGCCCTCTCCATGGTTGCCTTGCCTTCCTCCATGGTGGGATGAGGGTTGAGTGAGTGTCTTCCGGTATTTGTGCTCTTGGGATCCTTGCTACCGGGAGACGTCGTCTTCACCGAGCTTCATCAAGCGTACCGCAAGCAAACCCTTCTTCGTGAAGGTCACCGTGCTTCCCACGGTGCTTCCTCTCCGTTCGTCGGGGTGTGCAAAGTCCGCCGTATGTCGGCGGCCATCTCCGTGTGTCGGAGGTGCCAAGGTGTCCGTGTGTCGGATCCAAATCCTCCATGTGTTGGGGGTACCTCATGTGTTGAGGTGAAACCCACCGTGTGTCGATGGTCGGTGCCGTGTGTCGGCGCCGTGGGTGTGAGAACTCTCGCGTGTGAGGGAACTTGCCTCCGTGTAAAGGTTTGGAGCTCGCCTACCATGTGTTGGTAAAGAGCTACCACGAGTGGATTGAGGGCTAGGGGCGAAAGGGTCCCGACTTCTCTGTGTGAGAAGTTTCCTCAACGGAGACGTAGGTGCTCATGTGTTGAGCACCGAACTTCGGTAAACAACTCGGTTTGCGTCTCCTCGTCTCACCCATTTACTTCCTCACATTGAATTAATCGAATGCATGTGAGTGCCATCGAGCCTCCTAGTAGTCGTTTGTGCTTGCTTGTGAACGCTTCCGTGATTAGACTCTAAATCTGTCGATAGCTTGGGTTCCTAATTTGACTAACTAAGCAAGCAAATTGATAGAAGTAAAATTTGAAAAGAGCCGATTCACCCCCCTCTCGGCCTAGGATCCTTACAGGGTAACATTGGGGATACAGATCGGATATAAACAAAAGGATTCCGATCTCACATAAAATTTATCAGATAATATCTAGATATTTTTTAGATAATATTCATTAAATAATAATAATATCAGCATTTCATCCTTGTCCTAGCCCATATAGTGAGTGAGTGGCCATCAAATCCATTAGGCACCAGATCCATTTGCCCACCTACATTCTCATGTGTTGTTGCAAACTTTTCATTGCTCTCTTTGTTTCTTTTGTATATTAATAAATATTGATATTATGGTTACAATATAATATATTATAAATATATTTGATATTTGCATTTATATTTTGTTTAACTAAATTTAGTTTAAATTTCACATCCCTTTTTTTGGGTTAAGAATATGCTCCACAAATATTCACTAGCTTTAGCCTATCACACAATCTATAAAGTTGATTTATGTTTCACTATTATTTTAAAAATATCCATTTTGATCGTTGTACAATCTTATAGTATCCATATTCGTTCAGGTATTATCGCATAACTGTTTAAGGGGTCTGATGGATTCTGAGTGGATTAATAGACTCAATAGTATACATATTCCTCAGTCCATCATATCTAGCTACAAATCTGATCAGTTTTTGCTTCCATGTGGGTCTGGTATGATTCATCATTGTAGTGGTAGTGGGGAGAAATCAAATTTCTAAGGTGCAGATCTTAGAAATTGTGGAGTCGTCGTCGAAATTTGGGGAGTCCTCTTCATTGTCCCCTTCTGTTTGTCAGGAAGTAGGCATTTGTTCTGAGCCGGTTGAGTGTCTGCAAAGCAAAAGATTTTCTGTAAATGAGCAGTTCTCTAAATGTGCTAATCTGAATCAGTCTAGACCTCTTAAGAGGAAGTTTTCTTAGGATGTTTCATTGTCAATGGTGGGCTCACCAATGTTAGTTAGGAGGAGTGCAAGATTGAGGGGGTGTGTTACTCCCATCATAGAGAAGGCGTATAAACTTTATAGCAAGAAAAATCTAGAAGGTAATTCCATTCTTAATTCCCAAAATTCTTTCTCAGTCTTGGGTTCTGAAGTGTTGGGCGCAATTGCTGATTCAGAAGGTGTTAGTTGCACTAAGGAAATGACTGGTCATTTTGATTTTCTTAAGGATTTGGAGTTGGCTAGGTTGGAATTATACGACAAAAACAAAGATAAAGAGTCTGGGCAGATTAATGTAGATGTGTGCTCCATCGAGGATTGTGATACTTCTAATGTGTTAGGGGGTCTGATTTTGTCATCTGAAACTTCGGAGGAAGAATCAGATAATAATTTCACAAAAGTTATTTCAAGAAGTAATAAAAAAAAGTATGAAGAAAAAGGCTTACGGGGGGAAGATCTTGAGTAGAGCTGGTATTTCTAACAGGGTTGGATAGGGGGCTGCCCAATCTTGTCAAGGGAGGAAAAATGGAGGAATTATTAAATCTAAACCATGAATTGGGTTTTTTGGAATTGCAGAGGTCTAGGCAAAAAAGGAGTCGGCAATTATATCGGAGAGCTGATATTTGATCATAAATTGGATTTTGTGGGTTTGGTTCAAACTAAGAAGCATAAGTATCTGGATGGTCTCTGTAGAAAGATTGATAGTGGTAAGCAATTTGACTAGAGATGGGTTGATTCTAAGGGGAGATCTAGGGGGATTCTTTCTAGGGTTAAGTCCAATGTGTATGATATGTTAAACATTCAGCAGGGTGAGTATATGTGTGGACTACATGGGCCTCGGGTATCCTCACGGAAGGCCCATGAGGTAACAAATGGGGGCAACCCGAGCCAGTTGGAAGAGGATGAGAACCACTCGGACTACATGTGACTTGGATGTCAAGAATAGTCCCAAGGATAGCGTTCAGTTCAGTGTAATTAGGGGATTCGTACTTGTAAACATCGGCGCGTATACGTGCTGGACTCTCTAGAGATGAGATTCGGTACTTCATACCGGATAAGATCATGTAACCTTATGCCCCTACACTATATAAAGGGAGGGGTAAGGGCCGTAGAGGCAGAAGCTCTTTGATCATTAGATCACCATCGTAATTCCACAAGCGCAGGATTAGGGTGTTACCTCCATCGTGAGGGCCCGAACCTGGATAATCCCTGTCTTGCGTTTCCTTCAAGCTTGAGATCTATCGCATAACCCCATTAAAATCTATTGCCGACGATAACCCCCGATTAACCACTCGTCCATAGTTGGCGCACCAGGTAGGGGAAGCGCCGAGATCATCATCAGGCTTGATGGCACCACCAAAGCTGTTCGCTGTTGTCTTCGCACCAGGGGAAGCATTACGCTTTCGATCCCTAGACTTTGTAGTCGACAACATCGGCTTCGTCTCTCCCTTCCTTGGGAGACCTCGTCTCAAGAAGGTACCTGCTCTTTACCATACTCCTCGCTATTTGGACTAAAAAATTCTGCAGATACCTTCGCCAGATCAATGAGCCAGCAATTATATCCCGTACCCTCCTTCGGAGCAGGTAGAGAAGGACTCGGCACCAATGCTTTCCCGGACTCGGACAAAATCCAGTTCGCGGGGGCCTCCCCATATCAGAGTGGATTTCAACTCTGCTGCGACCTTCGCGCAAACTTTCCTCGAACTCGTGACAGGAGGTGACCACACTGAGAATCAATCTCATTTACCCGTCGGAGCGATCCGACCGGATCCAACTACGTTCGTGGGTGTCATCAATGGTGGCCAACCTCTTGGACAAAGTGAGCAGGTCAGTTTCTCCCACTCGGACTCCGAGTCGGATCAGAGCACGGAGGTCTACAACTACAATGAAGTCTTCATCCTCGGCGCTGGCGACCACCGCTCCACTTCTCAGCGCGCCGAGGATGAAGCAGTCGCCCCGGAGGAGGTCGAGGTTGATCAGCGTCGCGCAGAAGATCAAGAGCGCATGCGTCAGCTTTGAATCCGCGGCCGCAACGTCCATAACGAATTGCGGGCGGTAAAGCTGAGGGAACATGACGTCTACACGACTCCACAAGCCAACATCGTTGCTTCGAATACTCTTCTGGAGACCATGGCTTCAGAACTCCCGAAAGACAGTCCGCTCCTCGAAACCTTGGCCCGAGTAATGGCCATGGTTGAGATGGCCGCAATCGATGAAACGACGCGCCTTTGCCCCAATCGCTACTGTGATGACTAACAACCGCTCCGCCACAACCCGAGCAAAGGCGCGCGTCCTTGTTGGAGAATCACATCGATCGGCGGGCCACGACCTCCGCCACAACATAGATGCCAGAAGGAGGGTGCGTGCCGACAGCGAGTGGGTTTCCCGTAGCCATCGCAGTTGGCGCGACGACGACCACATTGAAAGTATTACCAGTCGGCACGAACATCTTGGTGGGTACCCTCGTCAGGGCCAACGTCACGAACGCCGCAACAGATCACGGCGCCAACAACCACGACCCTTGAAAGGAATTCGGGTGTACACCCCAGATGTCTGCCGAGTGGTCTAGCCATATGGATTCAACATCAAAGGCATCGACAAGTTCAATGGCGAGAGGTACCCAAAGAACTAGTTGCAGGTCTACGCCCTGGCAGTCAGCGCAGCAGGAGATGATCAGAACGTCGTGGCAAATTACTTGCCGGTCGCTCCGACCCCAACCACCCAAACATGGTTGACAAGACTCCCGGACAATTCCATTGAATCTTGGGATGATCTCCAGAGCAATTTATTGCCAACTTTCAAGGGGCCTACGAAAGACCCGCCGGGAGGTGGGAGATTGGTCAACTACATCGCCGGAAGAACGAGACTCTCCGCGAGTTTATCAAACGATTGACGAAGAAGAAGAATGAGATTCGGGATGTTTCGGAGCAAACCGTCATCGATGCCTTTTTTGCCGGATGCAAACCCGAAGAGCTGATCAGGCAGATGACCCAATACCCCCCGAGGACGCTTAAGGCAATGTTCACAATAGCGGATCAGGAAGCCAACGCTGAAGAGGCCATTCTCAACCATCGAGGCGGCCATGACGGAGGCTCCAAGAAGAGGCCGGATGATGAACAAGGCAAGCCGAGGATAAGAAGCGCAAGGGGGACGATATGGTCGCAAACATGGAGCGTAACCGATCAAAGCCCCCCAACGACAACGACTACAATAAAGCTGTGAGATAGCGCAGGCCTTAGAGGCTTCAGCCGAGATGGAGAAAATTCGGCAGGCGGTGGCTTCCCTCCAAGAGGAAAGGGACATCCAAGCCAAAAACAAGCTAAGATCTCCATCGAGTCGGTTGAGGATATCAAGAGGATAACGTTGGACCCGTCTGACATGACCAAAACAGCCGTGATCGGGATAGGGCTCGACAAAAAATAGGAAGACACGCTCGTCACCTTCCTTCGAGCAAACTTGGATGTGTTCGTTTGGAAACCTTCGGACATGCCAGGTGTCCCGAGGGAGGTGATTGAGCACTCTTTGCACGTTGATGACAAGGCAAGGTTGCGAAGATTTGTACCAGACCGGAAGGAAGCCATCCGGGAGGAAATCACCAAATTGTTAGCAGCATAGTTTATCAAGGAGGTGTACCACCCCGAGTGGTTAGCAAACCCGGTCCTCGTGCAAAAGAAAAACAAAGTATGGCGCAGATGTGTCGACTACATTAACCTCAACAAAGTCTGTCCCAAGGATCCTTTTGGGTTCCCCTGTATCGATCAAGTGGATTCCACTGCGGGATGCGAGCTCTTAAGTTTTTGGACGCTTACTCAGCTTATCACCAGATTAGCTTAAGGGAGGAAGACTGCGTCAAGACGTTGTTCATCACACCCTTTGGTGCATTTTGCTATATCACAATGCCGTTTGGGCTGAAAAACGCTGGCACTACTTATCAGCGTACTATACAACGGTGTTTTCACAGTCAGCTCTGCCGCAACATGGAGGCATATGTTGACGATGTCGTTGTGAAGACTCGTGCCGGACCCAATCTCATCGTGGACTTGGCCGAGATGTTTGAGAGCCTAAGGGCATATCGGATGAAGCTCAATCCCGAGAAGTGCGTTTTCAGGGTCCCATCAGAAAAATTGCTCGGCTTCATCGTGTCTCATCGGGGCATTGAGGCCAATCCAAAGAAAATCAACGCAATCATGAAGATGAAGCCCCCAACCAATCAGAAGGATGTGCAAAAACTCACTGGATGTATTGTGGCGCTAAGCCGGTTCGTCTCCCGACTCGGGGAACGCGACATGCCTTTCTTCAAGATTTTTCGTCGGCAAGACGGCTTCCAATGGACGGCAGAGGCACAAGAGGCCTTCGAAAATTTCAAAAGGTTTCTTACTACAACTCCGGTACTGGTCCTGCTCATGCCTCAAGAACCACTCCTACTTTACATCAGCGCCACGACTTATGTAGTCAGCAGCACGCTGGTTGTGGAAGGGGACGAGGAAAATTCTTCTCAGAAGATCCAGCGTCCGGTCTACTTCGTCAATGAAGTATTGGGCAACTCCAAAATAAGGTACCCTCATGTTTAGAAGCTTTTGTACGCAGTGCTCATCACATCGCGAAAGCTCAAGCATTACTTACAAGATCATGAAATTTCGGTGGTCACGTCCTTTCCTCTTAGGGATATACTCCACAATTGGGAAGCCACCGGGAGAATCGCAAAGTGGTCCGTTGAGCTTGAAGCCTTTGAGTTAAAGTTCAAGCCTCGGTTGCCCATCAAATCTTAAACACTTGCCGATTTCATTGTGGAATGGACGGAGTCCCAAACCCCAACAGCCAAGGAAAATCTCAAGTACTGGACAATGTACTTTAATGGTTCACTCATGCTCAGTGGCGCGAGGGCTGAGATTTTGCTCAAATCTCCAACAGGCAAGAAGTTAAGATACGTCCTTCAGATCTTATTTCCAGTCAGCAACAACGCCGCGGAGTACGAAACACTCATTCATGGTCTTCACATCACCATATCGATTGGCACCCGGCGGTTAATGGTCCGTGGAGATTCTCAGCCCGTGGTCAATCAAGTGTAGAAGGAGCGGTCTTGTATTGGCGACAACATGGCTGCGCACTGCTAGGAAGTCAGGAAATTGGAGGACAAATTCGACGGTTTGAAGTTAACACATGTGCTCCACCGTGACAACGAAGCAGCAGATGAGCTGGCGCGGATGGGATCCAGTCGAGCACAAGTGCTGAACAGTGTTCTCATCGAAGAGTTGCGCAAGCCATCTATTAAACAGGCAGCCCCACAAGGCGAACAACAAGAAAGTTACATAGAAGAGGAAGTCCAATCAATCAACCCTAGGTGGACGCAGCCATATTTGGATTACATTATCAAGGATGAATTACCAGAGGATTAAAGCCTAGCCGAGTGCATAACACGTCGAAGCTGGAATTACAAGGTAGTCAGAGACGAGGTTTTTCGCAAAAACAATTCCGGGGTACTAAGACGTTGCATATCTGAGAAAAAAGGCAGGGATCTTTTGAACCACATTCACATGGGGGAGTGAGGGCATCACGCAGTGACAATTTCTCTGGTGGGCAAAGCCTACGTCAAGGATTTTACTGGCCAACTGCTGTCTCAGGCGCGGAAGATATAGTACGCAGATGCGAGGACTGTCAATTCTTTACTCGGCTGGTTCATATGCCGACTCAGGATCTGCAAACCATACCGATCACTTGGCCCGTTGCCGTCTGGAATCTCGATATGGTGGGTCCCCTCAAGCGGGCACCAGGCAAATTTATCCATCTCTTCGTCACCATAGATAAATTTACAAAGTGGGTTAAAGCCAAGTCGGTCGTCTACATCATGACAGTCAAGGCACGCGAGTTCTTCCAAGACATCGTCATTCGCTTTGGCGTGCCCAATCGAATTATCACCGACAACGACGTTCAGTTCAAGAGTAGCGAATTTCAAGATTGGGGCGAAGAATTGAACATCAAGATTTATTATGCATCGGTGGCGCACTCTAGAAGCAACGGGTAGATGGAGCATGCCAATGGGAAGATTTTAAAAGGACTCAAAGGAAGGATCTTCGATCACCTCAAGCCATATGCCACGCGCAGGGTTAAGGAGTTACCTTTGGTCCTCTGGGCACTCAGAACAACCCTAAGTCGAGCGATTGGGCAGACACCCTTTTTCCTATTATATGGCTCTGAAGCAGTTCTCCCGACTGAGTTGAAATTTCGGTCCCCACGAGTTTAACATCATGAAGACAACCAGTCGGAGGAGTGGAGATTGGAAGACCTTGACCGGCTTGAAGAGGCTAGGGAAGCAACACTGATCCAGTCGGCCAAGTACCAATAGGGCATGCGTCGCTACCATCAGCGCAATATACAGGTCTGTGCGTTCTCTAAGGGAGATCTGGTCCTCCGAAGGAACCAGAAGTATGAGCATAAACTCTACCCAAGTTGGGAAGGCCCCTATGTGATTGATGAGGTGACTCGCCCGAAGGCTTATCGATTCAAGCATGAGGATGGATTGGCTGTAATTAACACTTGTAACATTGAGTAGCTATGTCGGTTTTAATCTTTAATCATGTATTAGAGTTTTCTGTAAAATAAAAGCTTGTTTGACTTGCTACTTAGCCGTATACGACTAAGCAGTAAGTTGGGGGGCTACACTAAATAGTGTGAGGCTTCGTCGTGCCCTATCTTCTTAATAAAGTTGTTTTCTCTTTATATACGATTGTCGAATTTGAGTATATGAAATTCTGAGTAGTGGCGCCTTGATTCGCAAATGACAATGATTTAGTCACTCGGCATGTGTCTGGGGAGAAAGCCAAGCGCCAATTCCTGGCACTCGGGGGGCCAGACTAGTCGGGAAAAGGTGTTGCACGAAAAGTATGATAAATAAGTACTCGAATAAACGACATGAGTAATATAGAGGATCAACAATTGCATACATCAGAGAGCTGTTTTGAGGAGGAAGTGATATTTATAAATCTATGTTCTCCACTAAAGCAGCGAAAGTTTCCTTGGTTTCTTCCATGTGAGAGGAGACTTCTTCTTCAGAGCAGGCGAAGCCCTCCCTTATGGCATCAAGGTCAATGTCATGATAGTGCGATTTCACGATAGCTAGTGCTTGGCTTGTACAAGTTACCGCGGCTTCCTTCGCAAAGACCTTTAGTTGTGTAGGAGCATTCAGTTGCCGAGCCATCACAACATTTGCGTCAGCAGGCAACTCTTTTTCAGGGTGAACGAATTCGAGTATCGGAGCGGCTGCCTTCAAAGTTCTATTGCGCAGTTCGATGGCCGACCGCACCTTCTCATCAAAGACCTCATATTGTGCCTTGGTTTTTATTTGATAAGCTGCAAATCAGTCGGCCAAGATGATGTGATAAGGATATAAGTAAACCCGAGTAAAGGAGGGCTTGGATTGAAGGATCTACCTTTCAGATCTTGAGCCGCCTTCTCGGCTTGAGTGTTTGCCAGGAAAGCTTCTCCTTCCAGCGCCTTCTGCTTCGCTTTATGTACTTTCTGGTTTTCTTCCAAAGCTTTGTACTTTTCACGAAGAGAAGCCAAGGCTTCGTCGCGGCCTGGAGAGAAATTGATTATGAGGATTTTCAAGACTAGCAATGAGCTTGGCACCACTCAGATGGGTTCTTACTTCGGATGGTGTTGTCTTCTTCCACATGGCGGAAACATAGTTCGGTGACTTTCTTGCAAAGTTACTTGATTTCGCCATGATATTTTGACTTTTGCGCGTAAAACGCGTTGTCAAACTCATCCCTTGACTTCAGTTGCCCGATGGCTTTCCGAAGACATTGGGACTTGTCGGCCGACCGCTTGCTCATACGCTGGGCAGAGACAGAAAATGATCAAATGCATTTGAATCATGATAAAATTCAAAATGTGGAGATGGTTTACCTCAAATACTTCGGAGATGAACTTTGCCATGTTTTGCAGCATTTTCCACTCTTCTACCTCCTAGCCGTCATCTACCTCGTAGCCTTCCATCTCCTTCCTCCATTTTACACGGAGAGGAGTGTAGGCAGGGCGGCAGGGCGAGGAACTTCCTTGATTTCTGGTTCCGAGCTCCCTGGAGCTAGAGCTGGGATAGGACCCTTGGCCTTGGAGGACTGATGAATGCCCTGGGACGGTGGAGCAGTCAGTGGGGGAGCTGTGTCTTTGGCTGGCTCCTTAATTGGAGTCGGATCGGTTTGTGAATTCGGAGGTGGAGGAGCAGCGGTTGTAGCGGCCGATGCCTTAGCACTAGATTTTCCCTTGGAAATTCCTGGGGTGGGCATCCTGTGAATAAAAGATGTCAAGAACAACTTTGACAAGATAGCCAAGAGAATGAGTTATGAAGGGAAACCTCTGTGACGTTTTGATCTTAACGCCTACTCTTTTCGAGTGTCTTGTCCACTCGGGATTGAACTAGAAGGTCCTTCTGGACCTGATGCGGCCTCTGGGCCAGCAATTGGAGGAGATGGAGACCCTGGAGCTTGTTCCCAGACTTTGGATTTTGGCGGCGCCAGTGCAGAAGCGGAGTGTCATCCTCTTCTTCGTCTTCATTCGGGTCTTTAAGGATAATCCCCTTGCCTTTTTTTGCTGGAGGAGCATCAGCTGAGTCCTCTGTAGGACATTTAAGCGGTGCTTCCTTGTGGCTACCAACTTCAGGGACCGGAGAGACCGAGAAGAACGCTGCACGTTCCTGCAAAAGATTTAACTTGGGTCATCCATGGCGAATTTCTTGATACCAATTGAAATTAAAAGAAGGGAAGTTCTTTGCTTACTGCTCGAGGCGGGCTTGACAAT
Organism: Raddia guianensis; assembly: GCA_036346415.1. Taxonomy (NCBI): domain Eukaryota; kingdom Viridiplantae; phylum Streptophyta; class Magnoliopsida; order Poales; family Poaceae; genus Raddia; species Raddia guianensis. The sequence goes on along the minus strand of CM070537.1, from coordinate 22,006,238 downwards.
CGATTAACGTGCCCAGGGCGAAGAGATCAGCCACTCGGTCAATTAGGGATTTCTAGGAGATATTATCTTCGCTTTCCCGAGTGGAATCTTTGAACCTCGAATATTCGAATCCGAGGTGCACTCGCTCCTTTAAAAGTTGGACACGGCGGAAATTGTAGTTTATGACTACACCGACGCCGATCAGCCCCTTAGCTTTCGAATCTCCTAGGAGGGGGAGCACTTCTCTAACTTGGCTGCCTTCGCTCTCGGTGAGAGGGGAGGACCAAGAAGTGAGGACGGTAGGACAATTCCCTGTGAATTGTGGAAGGACTGGCGAAAGATTGGCGCAGTAGAACCATTCGGCATGGCAGCCCTTGTTCGAAGTTTTCATGGGAAGGTCGAAATAGAATTTCTTGGCCCCTTCCCGTAGCTGGAAACCAGCGCCTCCCACGGCTTTGGGGGTTGTTTTGCTGGGGAAGGGTTTGAGGAGAAAAAGAGATTGAAAAAGGTCAAAGTGAGGTACCTCGTCGGAGCGAGGGGTGGGAGAGGACTCACCGGCGGCGGCGAGCCATGAAATCAGCTCCTCCGAGGGGAGCACGTCGGCAGACACGAGCTTCTGAAGCCGCCAATCTATGGTAATCGACTTCATCACTCCTTGGCGTTCTTGATCGCCTTCGCTGCGGCGGGAGACGGTGGAGCCATTGCCGGATCGGGATTGTTGACGGCAGAGCGTGCGAAGGAAGGAAACCCTAGCGGCGAAGTTCACTGCAGCGAATGAAACTGCGGGCGCGAGAAATGGGCGGGGTAGAGTGGTTCGCTCCCTTGTCCCCAAATTTAAAGGGCCACGAAGTATGTTCTGGGCCAGGCCTTGTTTGGTGCCAGAGAGTGGCAACTTTTGGTGAACTCTAAATTGAATCACTCGGGTTCACCGATCACTTTTCACGGAGAAGAATGGCGAAGTGCTAAGTGATGAATCAAGACCTGGATCGGCCTAATTTCTTGGATGAAGACAAAACCAGTCGGGATTTAACAAAAATGAGAGTCGAAGCAATTCAGACGGCTCAAAAGATTTTCATTGATTAAATGTCTCTTAGGCCAGATTACAAAAGGCTTTGCAGCGCAACACAGTGAGCTAGGGTCTTTGCTGGCTTGCAAAGGAACAGGAAAAAATAGGAAAAGCTGCCCTAAGAACCATCCGTCTGCAGGGATGGCGGTGACCGGTGCGTCCTTCAGTTGGATGCGCACTGGATACAGCTGTGGGAACCCACGAATCAGGACCCAAATGGACTCCTGGGTGCGGATTTCCGCAGCTGCCTCACGCCATTGCCTCGAGAGGTCTTCCATGAGGGCGTAAGCAGTGGCGGCGGCGACTTGCTCGGCTGCGCTGATAGCCCATTGATCAAGTTTTTCTCCTTGACCTTCCATGGTGGGAGAAGAGAAGAGGCTAAGTGTTTGGAGAGAGGAAGAAACTGTTTGAAGACTGGATGTGGCTCTATGTGCTGTGTCTGGATTTTTATATACGATGGGAATATGAAGAAACACGGATCCTAACCCGTTTGAACACCGTAATGCCATCATGATGATGAGATGGGAGTGGGTGTGGTCTCAGTTCCTGATGGCGGCGCAAGACGTTTTGGCTTAGCCAAAAGGGCGCGAAGACTCTTCGCATTCCTAAATGGGCTTGGGCTCAATTTGTTTAAGCAAAGGGCAATATCCTTAACAGGCTTTCTCGACAATGCGTTACAAACAGTAACCATATGTTGTTGACATCGAGCCTAATTTGGCCTCGGAACACCCTTGAGGGCATATGACTGGAAGTGCCACCCATTAAAAAGTGTTTCATGGCATACCCCATGTTGGGTCACTATCTAACATTGCATGCTCAAGGTTGGGTGTTGATGAAGCTTGAATACAGTTTCAGAGGTATGCCCCTCAGGGGTCGCCAGTTGTATACCGTAGCACGGATACAAGTGCCTTTCGGCCAAACTTTAGCCAGTCAGTACGCCCTTAAGTGGGTCGCCAGCTGATCACTTCTCTAGTTGGGACAGGTACCACCCGGCTGAAAAGGTGCCCCATCCTGGGCCGAGTGTTGATCCCTGCAATACAGAATCAGGCGTTTGATCGATGTCGTACACATTTAAATGCGCAAAATACAGTATGCAGCAAGACGGAAACTGTGGTTGTGTGGCTTAAGGTGCGCCCCATGATAGGTCGATCGCCATTGTAACAAGGTGAGAATGGGTGTCGAGCAGCCAAATCAATGGAATACAATGTTAAAGGTGGAGTGGCATGCCTTAAGAGGCCAAATGTTGGATTCTCGGTATTGCCGAGTCGGGCATTGCTCTCAGAATTCTAATTTAAGATCTTCTTGAGTTCTTTACAATCTCATTTCAGATTACAGGAACGATCAGACGAACCAGTCAGTAAGACATCTGACTCGATTGCAAAGCACTCGGGGGCTACTGTAGACTACATGGGCCTTGGGTATCCTCACGAAAGGCCCATGAGGTAACAAACGGGGGCGACCCGAGCCAGCTGGAAGAGGATGAGAACCACTCGGACTACTTGTGACTTGGACGTCAAGAATAGTCCCGAGGATAGCGTTCAGTTCCGTGTAATTAGGGGATTCATACTTGTAAACATCGGTGCGTATACGTATTGGGCTCCCTAGAGATGAGATTCGGTACTTCATACCGGATAAGATCATGTAACCTTATCCCCTTGCACTATATAAAGGGAGGGGTAAGGGCAGTAGAGGCAGGAACTCTTTGATCATTAGATCACCATCGTAATTCCACGAGAGCAGGATTAGGGTGTTACCTCCACCGTGAGGGCCCGAACCTGGATAATCTTTATCTTGCGTTTCCTTCAAGTTTGAGATCTAGCGCATAACCCCATTAAAATCTATTGCCAACTATAACCCCCGATTAACCACTTGCCGACAATATGTTTGGTATGTTCATTTGGGATATTGTAAAGAAAACTAGAATGTTAGTGATAATTGTCTATGGGGCTCCACATGCAGATGAGAAGAGAGGCTTTTCAGTAAACTTGCTCGGTTTTGTTCCTTTGATTCTTGTCTCATGGTGGTGGGAGGGGACTTCAATATGGTTAGATGTGCTAAGGACAAGAATAAAGGAAGGATTGATTGGTGTAATTTTGCAATCTTCAATGCATTAATCAATACTTATGAGCTTAGGGAGATTGATATCAATGGGGGAGGTTTTACTTTGACCAATAACCAGCAAGATCCCACTCTAACTAGACTGGACAGAGTTTTTGTTATCAAGAGTTGGGAGGCTATGTTTCCTATGTCTAGAGTATCTAAATTGCCTAGAGTGTTCTATGACCATAACCCTATGTTGTTTAGAGTAAATGGCCCACCCAGAAAAACCAAGGGTGGTTTTAGATATAATATGGAATGGAGTAATAAAGAAGGGTTTCTTGATACGGTTAAAAAAGTTTGGAGTCAGCCAGTGGTGGCTCCTACCAAATTGCATTCCTTGTTGATTAGGTTTAGAAGGGTTAAGAAATGTTTAAAACGTTGGGGTGCCAACTCTTTTGGTAAGGATAAAAAACTTAAAATAGATTCCTTGCTTAAGCTTAAAAATTTAGAAGAGAAAGACGAAAGGGATGGTTTAAATAGTGATGAGGTCCTTCTGAAAATCTAGATGCTTTCACATGTACAAAAATTTCATGCGCAGGAGAATTGTATTGGTATTCTAGGGCTCATGAGAAGTGGCCGAACACGATTTTGTCTTTACAAAATGAGGGTGTGGCTGCTTACTCTGAAGATGACATTCTTTTGATGACTACAAACTATTATAAATCTTTGTTTTATAAACCAGTGGGGAGAGCCCCAATTTGTCTTAGAGATATTTAGAATAATCATGAGAAGGTCACTGAGTTGGAAAATGAGAGTTTGAATAAACCTTTTCTAGAAGAAGAAATTAAATGTGCAATATTTGAGATGGGCCATAACAAAGCTCCTGGTACTGATGGGATCCCTATAGACTATAGAGTTCTATCAATGTTGTTGAGATATTGTTAAGATAGACATCGTTGAAACTTTTCAGGAATTTTTTGAGGGGGATATGAAAATTGATAAGATTAACTATGGTCAGATCATTTTGCTTCCAAAGAAAGTGGGTGCTGTTATGGTGCAACATTTTAGACCCATCTGTTTATTAAATTGTGTTTATAAAATCTTCACGAAAGTGCCAAGTAATAGAATTGAAGGTGTTCTGAATAGGATAATATCTAAAACCCAAAATGCCTTCATAAAGTATTGACATATAACAATGGTATTATGATTTTGCATGAGGCCATGCATTCCATTGAGCTTAGTAAAAAGTGTAGAATCCTCCTAAAATTAGATTTTGAAAAGGCTTATGACAAAGTTGACTGGGATTTTTTATTTAAAATTTTAAGATTGAGAGGGTTTCATGAAAAAGTGATTTGTTGGATTAAGCAAGTGGTGTGTGGGGGGACAATGAATGTTAAAATCAACAATACTCAAGGTTCTTATTTCCAAGGGGGTCAGGGTGTGAGGTAGGGGATCCTCTCTCCCCTTTGCTTTTTAATGTGGTAGCTGATTGTGTGTCTAAAATGATTGCAATGGCTCAGTCTTAAAATTTAGTCAAGGGGCTTATTCCTGATTTTGTGGAGGGGGGTTGACTGTCCAATATGCTGATGATACAATTCTTTGCATTCAAAATGATTTGCAATCAGCCAGAGTTCTAAAGTTTATTATGTTTCTTTATGAGCTGTTATCAGGGCTGAAAATAAATTTTCATAAGAGTGAGGTGTTTATTTTAAATGGGGATAGTATAACTGAAATGCTTTACTCTGAGTTGTTCACATGTGACATTGGTTATTTGCCCATCACTTATCTTGGTCTGCCTGTTTGGGGTGATAGGTTGAGAGTGGGTCATTGGGATAAGATTGTAAATAAAGTAGAAAAGAAATTGGAAGGGTGGAAGGGTAGCTCTCTTTCATATGGTGGGAGATTAGTACTTATTAATGCTTGCCTTTCTAATATTCCAATCTATAGTATGTCCATGTTTTTTTATGCCTAAAACGATCATAAACAAAATAGATAAAGTCAGGAGGAATTTCTTTTGGAAAGGGAATGGGAGAAAGAAAAAAATGCCATCTTATCAAATGGGGTAGAATTTGTAGGCCTAAGTGCAAGGGTGGTCTGGGTGTGCTTAATCTTCGAGATATGAATGTGAGTCTTCTTTGCAAGTGGTGGTGGAGGTTAGATAGTGAAGGTGGTATTTGGCAGGATCTGGTGAAAAAGAAATATTGGAAAGGTAAAACTGTTTCTCTGGTGGAGGCTAAATCAACTGACTCGCCTGGGTGGCGTGATCTGCTGCATTGCAAGTAGTGGTATGTCGATAATAGGAGACATGAGGTAGGGGATGGTAGGAGAGTGGACTTCTGGAGGGATAGGTGCGTTGAGGATATCCCTCTGAAGGATAAATTCCCTTATAACTTTTCTATCTGTTTAGATGATGTCATTACTGTTGCTCAGTGCAGAGCTCGAAACTGGGAGTTGTCCTTTCGACATTGGTTAGATCCTAGACTCATGTTGGATTGGGTGGATTTTTGTATACAAACTCTCTCAAGTTGATTTTCAGGAGACCTCCATGGAGGATTGATAAAACTGGAAAGTTCACTGTTAAATCTGTTTGTAGATTTTTCTCTCAGAGATGGCATGCAGGATATGGGGTTCTAAGGTTCCTTTAAAGGTTCAGATTTTGTTTGGTTGTTACAACATGAGGTGTTGATAACAAGAGATAATTTGAGAGAGGAATTGGGGAGGGGATCCTAGATGTGAGTTTTATGATAATACTGAGACTATAGAGCATCTTTTTTTCTCTTGCCCCTTGGCAAAATCCATGTGGGGGATCATTGATGCTTGTTTGTAGTGTTAATGTCAGACCAATTAATTTGGATGGGTATTTTCAGTGGATGCGAAGTTTATGGTGAAGTTTATGGCATGTGAGTAGCAATATTCATACATTCTGTTTGGCTTCGTTTTACTGGAGTACTTGGATCTACAGAAATAAATCCTCCTTTGATGGGGTTAAAGTGTGATCACCCATAACTGTTATGCACATGATGCTTGCCCTTTTTAATTTTTGGTCAGAATTTTTGGAGGAGATGAAAATAAGTATTAGAGAATGTTCATATCGTTTGAGTTCCTTCATTGCAGGCTTAGCGCAAGATGGACATGTGAGAAAAATGAAACACAATCTGTTGAGCCAAGGATGGTGTTTCAAAGAATGGGAGTGCTGCGTTGGGGGGAGCTTTCAGCAACTTCCCTAAAGCTGGGGGGAGCTGAGCGGATGACGGGAGTCAAAATTTGAAGCCGATGTGGATAGCTTTTGCTGATTGCGGGTTGAGGAGCTGGTGCCTTAGTATTAGTAGCTTGGTTCCTAGCTTTTTCAATCACCTTGGTGAACCATGTATGATGTCCAAAAGAGTGGTTGTTATCATGCTTGTTGTGCCTGCGGGCTTCATAGTTATTTCTCATTTTGGTTAGGTTTTGTTATCTGTTTTTGTGTTTTGAAACAATGTTTGTATCCTCGTCATGTTACTTTGTTTTCATTGTCTTGATGATAATGGAAATCGGGGCAAGTCCCTTATGGAAAAAAATATCCACATTCGTTTATGATAGAATATACGGATCAAACACAATACGAGTTGCTCTTTAAGGCTGTCTCCAACAGTAATCCCTAAATTTGATCCCCTATAGCCTCGTATATAGGCTTCCTTTAAAAAGATTATGTCCCTATATTTCTTCCATCTCCAACAGCGTTCCCTGTATGGAGAATTGTATTGGGGAAGGAAAGAGAATCCCTACATATAAGGGAATGGAGAGAATTTTTTTCATTTTAGGGAATGAAATAACGAACACTGTTGAAACAGATAGGGGAAGAATCTGTCCGCTATTTTAGAGTAGAGGGTGCTTTAGGGAAGCCTGTCGGAGACAACCTAATCCAGATCCATTTCATCCCTATCCAAGGAACATTCCACCAAATATCCTACCCGGTTGCCTCTGCGGCAAAACCTTAAAAGCAGGTGAAAAGCGCTTCTAATATTCCCCAAAATGAACCTCTCATCGTTGATAATATTGTCACCCCGGTCCACTCTCCTTGCACAATTACCAAGCGCCCCTAGGCTATATAAGTATATAGAATCCAAAACCACGCCCAAAACTGTAGCACTGGGCCGAATAGGGCACTCAAACCTCACTAACCCAAAAAGTCCGACTACATCACGTTGAGGAAAAGCCCCGCGAATGAAATTCAACGAGGAAAACCCAGCAAAAACATACTAGATACCTGAGAGATTGTTGATGCAATGGCATTTTGTTTTGTTTTTTTTTTTTTGGGGGGTCATTTCTTTCTTTGCAGGGTACCGTCGGTGGAGATCAACCGGAAGCAGTGCAAGTCTCTTATTTATTGATCATGATACAACATGCATCAAATGCCCACGGCAAATGCTGAAATGCTCAACTCAAGCATCCCACGCCAAACTATAACTGACTCGATGAGCAGCACAGCCTCGACAGTCTAGCAAATACATACACAGAGTACAGACTTAACAATTTAACATGCATTAGCTTCATGCATTTTCCACTTCGCTAAATGCTAAACAAACTCTTATGTGCAAGCTGACTCCAAACACATTTACTTACACACGCACTAGGTAAATGGAACTAATGCATATTCCAATATATTCACTAGCTCGTGCAAATTAAGACTATAGTTAAAAATACTGCCCGTGAACAAAATTATATCCAATATATATAGCATACGAAGCAACTAACTAACGTGGTAGACCAACAGTTGACATGTAGTCTTGCCCAATACTGTCGCTGTTATGGCTCTCTTGATATGTTGAAGCAGGTTGATCACTTGAATCAAAAGCCAACGAATGACAAATTTCAATAGCACCCGTCGACATCTGTGGCTCAGTTTGCTTCCCCTTGCTTCTTCCCGGAGCGGGGTCGTGTGAGTGAGAGTCGGATCTCTTCATTCTCAAGGACTGCAGTGTCATCTCCACCACTTGCATCATTGGTCTATCTTCACCCCGAAGGCTTAAGCACGTCACTGCAAGAGAGGCAACTCCCTCGATCTCTTCCTCTGGAGCGTCTTCAAGATTTCTAACAGAAACTATCTCATTGATTGGCCTCGTTTTTATCTCCGAGAGGAAGTAATTGCACAAATTTTGCGTTGAACCTGACTCGGTGGTAAAAATAGGCTTCTTTCTGAGGAGCAACTCCAGCAGCACCACACCGAAGCTGTAGACATCACTCTTCTTATTCAGCTGCTTAGTATAATAATACTCGGGATCTAAATACCCGAATTTGCCTTGTACATTTGTAACAACATGAGTTTCTTCGATAGGAAGCTGTCTTGAAGAACCAAAATCTGCAACTTTAGCGGTGTATTTACCATCTAGCAGTATATTAGAGGACTTCACGTCACGATGGAACACCGATATTGAAGCTGCAGAATGGAGGTATTGGAGAGCACCTGCAGTTTCAGTAGCAATCCTCAGGCAATCATTCCATGTCAAAGAGAATCCACTATTTGAATCATCGTGAAGAGCTTGAAATAATGAGCCGTTGGGGACAAAATCGTAGACTAACAATGGGACCTTAGTTTCAAGGCAACATCCAAAGAGCTTCACGATATTCCGATGATTGATCTGAGAGAGAATTACGACTTCGTTAATGAATTGTCTGCTTTCACTGATGCTATCATCCTCAGTGAATAATTTGGGCTTTTTTATGGCAACTACTCGTTGGTCGGATAAAATGCCCTTGTATACCGTGCCTTGTCCTCCATGCCCTAGGATGCGTGTGTCATCAAAAGAATTTGTTGCCTTTTCCAGCTCTTCTATTGAAAAAATCTTTGTGTTCTCGCTTGCGTTTTGGTCATACGATAGTAGCTGCTGTAGGAGAAGGCCATGGTTTTGCTGGAAGTACTTCTTTCTTGCTTGTTTTTGGAGAAATATTTTCCTTCTGCGAAGGAGCAATATCAGGCTGAAGGTAAACAGTAAAATTAAGAAACCACCACTGACAGCGCCGATGATAACACCTGCAATCATTATAAGCTCTGTCAATATAGGAGAATAGGCCAAACGGTAGTGATAATACTGATAATGTTTAAAAATAAAACTACTAGTAGCTAACCGGGAGACGTATACTAGTAGCTATCCGAGAGTCGTATGGGAGCCAATGTTTAAAAATAAAACCAGTAGCAGCTAACGGGGAGAGGTATGCATGGGAGCCAAGTTGTGAAACCGATAGTGATAGTATTATCAATGTTTAAAAATTTCTTGGGAATATATATAGTGGGAGAACCACAACTCGAACATAAGATCTCATGATTGATCCAGCCTCACCCTTGTAGATAGGATATGCACCCCTTTAACTTGTGCTTTTCACGAGACATCACTAACAGTTCGTGGTCCAAAGCAATAATGATAGTTTTCCGAGGCATCACTGTTGGTTTTTGGATCAAATCATTAGCGATGCCTCGATATCACTATCAATTCGTGGTTCAAATCGGTTGCACTACTGGTTTGTGAATAACCGTTAGAGATATGTCAATAGTAAAACCCACTCGTCTAGTAATAACCGTTTTTTTTCTCGGTGCTTATCACAAATATACCGGGAGGATAGGAATACCAAATAGTAGTCTTTGAGTAGCACAACTCAAACTTCTCAGTCCTCTGATATTAGGGCATGTTCGATTATCTGCAAATTAACAAATATTAAATCAATCTCCGGAAGAATTTTGTCCAGCAAAATTAAGACTTGTGTTTGGGATGGAACCTTTGCAGCCATCTTCCACTCCATATGGATTTCCGGCGAAGCCAGCCAAGCATTTGCATTGGTAGCCAACATACCCTTCATCTGGACTACGAAATTCTTGACACACGCTGTGGGGGCTAACACAGGCGTATGTAGAGTTACTAGCAGAATAAACGGGCCTATGGCCCGTCGACCTGGCAGTTTACACGGTAGAAAATTGTCAATGCTAAAAGAGGGAGACATCCAGCCCCTAATGACACCAATTAGCTTCCCTAATTAAGAGCAAAGAATGAGAGAGCAAAAATAACTACATGTCAGGTAAGAAAAGCAGAATATTGTAGGCCAGCTATACTTGTCAAGAATTTGACACCTACCAGCTTAGAAGACTACTCAGCTTGCATGCTATCCTTGCAAGTTTGAAAAAAATGTCGTAAACTTTATAGGCACTCAGTTTACATTTTCACGAAAATGAGTGGAGCATCCAAAAGCTGTAAGAGGATGTTGAATAGCATGCCATCCTGGTACGTAAAGGAACATATTGAAGACAAATTAAACAACTGATCTAAATGTGAGTTATTCACAAATCACAAAACATAAATAAAATCAGGAACTGTGAATATATACACACATCTTCCATATATAAGAGCACAAAGCATAGAGCAATGTCAGTTGATGATTTTGAGTCAAAACCTTGTGTAAGCAACATCTCTAAAACCAATCTAAAATTTCTAATAAACCAAAATAGTTGCAATAATCAATGCAGCCCTCTACCTTGTGACCAAATGTATGATTATTTTTCTTACACGAACAATTTTCTCTTTCCATATTTGATGGCATCTATGGAGTAAAACCAATACGATAACATTGAAATGGGCTAACAACATAACACATAAACTTCAAAGGTGCACTATGCATCGAAGGTCTATTATTTTTAGATGCAGTATGGCAATCAATTGCAAAAAAATCTTATTTTAAATTGTCAACGCTTGTAAAGCCCTTGGTCTAGTGGATAGGTATGAACATGTGTACTAAAATAAAATGATTATTTGGCAAAACCTATAGTGAAACAGATAAGAAACACATATAAGCAATTTTTTTAAAAAGAAAAGGCACATATAAGTAGTTGCCTAAAGTAAGGATTCACAAAGGACAGTCATATGAATAGAGCGGAACCAATCGTTTTAGCATTAGAGAGAACTGTAGGGGGATGGTATAGCATAGACTTGGTAGAACCTAAAATAAGAACAGGAACAGGAGGTGTGACAATATTTCTAGGAAATAAGAGGTTTATAGCAAATAAAATAAAGTAACAACTTACACTCCCCAGAGTAAAATATCAAGCTTACCATTTTCTGAAGGTCGAATTGATATGCATTTAAAAAAGGCCATGACAATATTTTTTATGGTTATGATGCTAACCAAGCTGCTTTCCAAACTGACAGAAGTACTTATATTGGAGCTCAAGAAGTGACATTACATGTGAGCCCAGTTACTATGAATAATCCCTCAAATTTTTTACCAACAACAATACTTTTGAGAGTGGGTGACATAGCCCCCAAAAAAACACTAACACTATATATGTACTATGTAATTCTTCTATAATACAACATTCATACAGGGAGACAGGTGCTGGAACTAAATATGAAAAACATCATGATCATGATGTATCTAAAAGACTACATGCTCTTAGATGGATTCTTGAGTCCTTGACAGAACCATGAAATCATGCAGCAAAAAAAGATATGACCTGCTACGAACGAAAAGATATGGAATTAAGGCTTTCTTTTATTATATAACAACAACATTCAACGAAATATGGAAAATAGTTTGAGCAGCTAAAGACAATTGAAGCAGTTCTTTTCCCGAGCACCTAGCTATTTTAATTAATCCATGTATTTACTGATTGCATTTGCAGAAGACGTAGGAATTGTCATGAATAGGAACATCGTTTTAATAATTGTGTGTAGTGTGAAGGAAACCTATGGTTGGTCTTTATACATTTTAATTAACTATTTGTGCATCAGTTTTTCAAGCCCCAAAGGCCACTATGGTTTGTCTGTAAGCAACATGAAAGCCCAAGAATTATATTAAGTTGTACAATAGCAGTTTTGGTAGGGCATCATAATTCATAATGCATAAAACATGTAAGCTTTTCGTATCTGTGATCATCTGTGTGCTAATTTATAATAAACCACAAACACACTGATTACAATACCAACTTTGTGCTAATCTAAATAGAAGAATACGATTGTAAAATGTATCATTCCATACCCATCATGTATTGGCTGCATATTTACCTGTGATTGCAGTAACAAACAATCTGCGAAGTCGGGAATATCAGAGAACCTATGCGACAGCGAGGGGAGGTGCCAGCTGCGGGGCTTGGTCGGGGCTGCTGTCGTCGGATCCGGGCTTGGCCTGGGATGCCGTCGCTGGATCCGGCCTCGTCGGCGCCAACCGGCGTCATGCTGGTACCAGAACTCCGAAAACGGCGCCGGGAGTAGCGTAGGAAGGGGGTGAAGAAGGAGAGGTGGTGGGGAGCACCGCAGGAAGGGGATGATGAAGGAGGCGGTGGCTGGGGGGAGAGGAGGCGCCAGGCGGGGCCCCGGCCTGCCCCTGATCTGGGGAGAGCAGGAGAGCAGAGGAAATACCTGAGGAAGACACCACTGGAAACAGAGGCAGGGAGCGCACGGAGGAGAGGACGGCGACGGGCTAGAGGACGCGCACCTCGACGGATCCAGATCGAGCCGCCGCAATGGGGATGGAAGCCGCCGCCGCCGCGTTGGGGGTCGCCGCTGCCACCTCTGTGCCGGCAAGGAGAACGTGGCGGAGGGGGAGAGGGAGAGACTGGGAGAGGGACGGCGGCTGTGCGGGATAGAGGGGAGAGGCGGCGGGGAGGAGGGAGAGCGGGCGCGCTGGGGCAGGAGCAGGTAGGGTTAGGCTGTGGAGCGCGGGTTGATTACGGAATAACCGAAGGGCTTTTTTGCAAAAAATGTCAGGCTGGGCATCCTGGACGCTCGGATGGACGCGCCCGCACGATCCGACGGCCACACGAACTCGGGAGACGTGGCCGAAACGGGCAGGGAAAAGGGCCACGTGGCACGGCCGGGGCACCTCAACCCGTGCTTGTACTATATGATGATGATGATGATTCCGTTGTGCCTCCTGACATGTTAAGTTGTCAACAGCCCACTCCAAAATAGCAGATAATCCATTAATAACATAAAGACCTTCTCCTTTTGGCGTGTCATATGCATCGTCGTCAATAGTAATATCCTTCATTTTGATAAACCCTTCGGCAACATTGATTTCAGTCACAATGACGCCTTCACTGTCGAGTTGGAGGGAAGGCGATGAGGTTGTGCCTGTGCAGTTGAGTTGAAATGCAACGTCTGCGAAACAACCTTCTTCCAAGCCAAATGGAAAGGGAATGTAGACATTTCCACAGTTTCTAGTACATTCACTTCTTACTGGAATCGGATGATACCCTGCTTTAGCCAAATAAATAAAAATGTATTCCTTTTTTATTTTACAAAAGGGATACAGTATACATGTTCCACTAAAAATGTATGACCCTTGCAAATGATAAGCTCATTGCCAAATCGTGCTGCTAAACTGTGTTACCCACTGAATTGATTTGGGAAATTTCAGTAATATATGCAAACGCTAAAAAAAACTCAGAAACTCTTAAAGTTAAACATGGTAGAAATTTCTGGAGAAGGAAAACTAATATCCACTCTATTTTTATTTAGCCATTTGGAATTGAGTCGTTACTCGTTACCTTTTTCACGTTTGCACCCGTCTCGAACATAGGGATTCCCTGCATAGTTTGTCCGGCACCTGCAGTGGTACCCCCCGTCGTCCGTATCCAAGCAAACGTTGTTTTTGCTGACACAGGCATAGCCCGTGCTATTTCTAACTGCACTATGGCAATTGGGCTGATCCCTGATAATCCATCTGAGCCCTGCATCGTTAGTTGCAATAGTGATCTCATCCCGCTGGGAGCTACCACTACCACTACCACTACCACTGCCATTGCTGTTGGGGACAAAGCGGAGATGCAGGGAGTGGCAATCAGTATTCGCAGCGATGCTGCAACACCCATTACCGCTGCAGTCCTTGCGAGCCACCGTCTCCGAGACACGGGTGCCGCTGCAAGAAGATGAGCATTGCTTCATGGGTGGAGCTGCCGGGTGGCTGCTGTCGAGCAGGTACGCGTAGAAGTTGCAGCCGGTGATGTTTAGGTCAACGTAGTCGAGGAAGAAAGCACTGCCTGGTACTGTCCAGGACCAGGGGACATTGTAACCATGGACGCCGGATTTCATGATGGGGATGATTTTGGTCAGGTTGATGCTAATCTTCGTGTTTTGGTATATGCTTATGGTTTGGGTATCACTGGTGGTGATGTTATCTATAATCTGGGTAATGCCATCATTTAGGAAGAGCGTAGGAGGCTGGCTGGTGTCGTTGCAAATAAGCTTGAAGTTGGGGTCACGGTAGCAGCGAGAGCTACCGACGCCGAAGGGGTATTCGAAGCTTAGGCTGCCACATTTTGTCTGACATACCGGTGTCGAGGCGCGGACGCCAGCCACGCCATCTGTGTCCACAACAACACAAGTGGGAGCACGTGCAAGGTTGCACCAGCAGAGAGGCCCATCTGCAGGGGTCTTCCACGCTTCAGAAACCTGTACAAAAATTTGGAGTTTATTTCTATTGGACGATCCATCCATCAAATTTATAGCATTTTGATCTCATCTTATCCACCGAAGATGAACTAGTATTTATATATAATAGGAAGTTGTCTCCATGTATGCCATGGTAGCGAAACCACGTGCAAAACCATCCTTAGGTTTTACATTGTGCTGAGCTAGAATACTTGGTTTATAACTCTGGGGGTTATGTCGACGAAGCGCAATTATTAAAGTGTAAAATAGATTTTTTTTCCTTTTAATTTTGAGGCTTCAGTTGCACTATTTTCTCTTTTTTTAGGTGAAATAGTACTTATGCATCAATCAATTTGGTGTTTTTACATGAGCATTCATCGTTGTAACAGCATGGCCCAAACTTCACTTAGAGCCCAAACCACCAGCCCAATATTGCAAAGAGCAAGCTAGCACATCCATAGCATCTATTTAGTTTTGGACTACCGTTCTTAGAACATATTTAACGGTGTACTCACGTTGATTTTTTTTTACCCCATTACTATTCATATAGTCCAACATGATGTCCTTATTTTGGTAACTTTTAAAAGAAAAGTACATTGAAGATGTCCTCATGTCATCTTAACGGTTTTGACATAGAGGTGTCACGTTTACATCTAATCAACCATATATGCTTTTCCATCATATATAGGCCACATATTATGCCGACAAACTAATTGGCCGATATAATAAAATGATTGTTTTTTTTTAAACAGGGGTAGGCGAACTGTTGTCCAGTTTCATTGATAGTAGGAGAAAATAACAATAAAAAGCACGTGCAAGCACGAGTACAACTACAGCGCTCTGCTGCAACCATGGCCAAAGCCAGACACACCTCCGGTCACCACCAGAAACACCGCCCACAGAGGAGAAAGAGGGGTGCCGCTACTACCTAGGCCAAAGGCCGAACAGGAGAGAGAGATACAGGGGAGGGAGAAGGGGAAACGTCACCAACACTCACACATCGACGAGTGACTCTTGGAGGAACAGATCCAGCGGAAACCCAAAGTGCAAGAACGACGACCACGACGCCTCCAACAAGGTAGTGGCGAGAGGACCCGCCGCTATTGCAAAACCATTAGGGATTTTCACCCAGAGCAAGGGAAGGTCCGAAGGGTGATTCAATGATGTGGATGATGGTTTGGGAAATTGTGCCCAAGGATATATGCAAGAATATAGAATTTATTTTATGTTTTGTATAAACAAACTTGTAGAAATAATATTGTAAGATTTGCTGCCCTTTACTAAATAATGTTTGAGATAACATTGAGAACAGGTAACCATAGGAACCAGAAATCAATTATCAAGTGAGATGTCTAGCTAGCGCAGTGTCAAAATATTTGTTAGATTGATCTTGTTGTTTACATTTTACTAAGGTTGCGTTCATGAGTCGGCCGGTATAGCATGCATGCAGTACTCTGATACATGTTTGGAAAATACATGATGCATAGCCATATAGCATAGTGGCCGGATTGGTAGAAGTGAGCGCGGATCGATGACCCGTTCAGAGATGACTCACACATGTCAGCGATGATTCCATGTGTCAATGGAGTTTGCTATGCATGTGTTTACTGCCCAAGTGTTTGGCTATGTCGTAGGGCATGTCCTAGGTTGTCTTGGACGTGCACTAGGTGCTTCAGGCATAGAATACTTGTATTTAGTAGTTTAGTTGCCAAGGCATGAACTGCCTGCATGTTGCGGTAGAGGCGTGGCCGCAGAACATAGCTAGGCAGGTCAGTTGCAACTTGCAAGTCATGCGCGTGCGGATAGTTGGCTGGTGGTATGCGTTCGTGCGTGCATTAATTTAAGTCACTCACTAAAGCTATTTATTTAAGTACTTCCTCTGTTTTTATTGCTTGACGCCTCTGACTTTTGAGCACGCCTTTGACCATTCGTCTTATTCAAAAATTTAGTGCAAACATGAAAAAAATAAGTTATGTTTAAAGTATATTTATTGATAAAACAAATCACAACAAAATAAATGATATTTACATAATTTTTTTGAATAAGACGAATGATCAAATATGTGTTCAAAAGTCAAAAGCGTCAAACAAAAAAGAACGGATGGAGTACCAAACACACCTATCTTTCTGACCATGATTTTTCTTGTCGGTGCCGAACCTCTAAATCCAAACGCTCCCAAGTGAGTGAGATGCACTGGAAAAGGTTCTGTTGGTGTCTGGGAAACGCGCCTCGGAGGGCAGCGGGTCCACGGACCGGCAGACAAATTTGTAGTTGGAGTGAGGCCCAACAACAACCCTTTCCAGCAGCCCGGAGCGGCGGTCGAGCTCGCAGGAGCTCTGGCCGCACGGTCTTCCCGGACTACGCCTGGTGCGACTTGGCGATCCAGGTACAGATCTGTCGTACGGTGGGAAAGAGAGGGGGTTAGAGAGAAAGCGAAGGAAATACAAACCGTGAAGACTCAAGCAGTTTTACCCTGGTTCGAGCCCTCACTACCGGGTAACAGCTCTACTTCAGCTCTCGTTGTATATGGTGGAAAACAGTACAAGAGTGCCGAGACCGGGCTAGGAAGCGCCGGCCCCGAGCTTACAGGGGAATGTAGGACACCTAGATGGCTAAGGACTACGGCTACAGCTAAAGAAGCTTCGGATGTTGGAGCGGATCAATTTGAAGGCTCTAGGGTCCGATCCCTGCTACGTTGGGCAGGAACCTCCTTTTATAGGCACGGCGGGCTGCCCGGGGCTGATACGGCGGGCCCCGCGCCTATCTCTGCTTTGTTCTCTTTAGTGGCAGCGCCCTTGTATCATACCAGGGCTCCGTCCTATCTGCGGCCTGCAAGGAGAAGTTGGTCCGTCGATCTTGGACACGTGTTCGTTTGGTGCGCCTCTGGAGCGACCTACTCGGGAGAAAGCACTTTCCCTTTATCCCCAATATAGCATTGATCGGACCGAAGCGACCTCGCGCCACCCGTTAGAGGCGTCGCGTGAGTGTGGCATCTGTTGCCATCTACCAAAGGGGCAAACGACAAGGCGAAGCCGCTCACAAGTCTCTCCCCTGCTACGGATACCCAAGTCTGATCCTCTCGGTAAAGGCCAAGAAAAGTGTGGTGGGGCAAGACAGCTGTCGCCACCTGCCTAGGACAAAGTGATTGTTCATGGGGCCTGTCCCTGCTAAGGATAGCAGGAGGTGCGCCAGGCTCCTGGTTAGGACCCAGGGAGGCGCGGTTGACTTGGTCAAGCCTGGGGATGACCCCGGCGGGCTAGACGTTCCCTTTGGTACGGCCAAGGGCGGCCCCTGAGACTCTTCGTACGCCGGTGGGCCGGTACGGAATCGGCCCAAGGCCTATCCCGGGGTGGGTCGCTTATGAATCACCAATAGGTTCATGTTGTCAGGGTATAACTAATGAAAACATAACTTAGGTCGTTCTAATACTGTAGCAAATAGAATAAAAAAAATGAAAACATAGATGAATATCGGTTGAAAAATTTGAATTGATATAAATTAAGGCCTCGTTCTTTTCAGCGTATCGTGTCGTTGCGTATTACTGTAGCAATTTTTGTTATTTTTCTATAGCATATATGTTGTGATAATTCGTAACGATTTTTTTGTGGCTTTTAGTAGTCCTTCCAAATATTCTAAAACTATTTTTAAATTATTTTTTTATAATCTTTAGGCCACTTTTCGAAGACTCTCAAATTTACTACAGTATTACGCCAATGCAACGATACGCTACAAAGAACAAGGTCTAAGTTTGGGTAGACGATGCTCTCAGCACCACATGTTTCTGTATGTGGTTCATCTTTCTTTCTGAGTTAGCCCAATTGTTGGTGTGTTTATGAATTGTGAGAGCAAAGAAACTGTTGAGCTGAGTGATTCTTGAGCGTGTGTGAGCTCAAAGCCAACAGCAATATTTGATAAAATCGAACACCATGGGATGGGATGAGAATTAATTAGACACTACGAGCTTATTATACTGCCAAAGCACGCTTGATCATCATGGTATTAGGGCCAGTTAAATTTCACTTCTTTTATTACATGACTGAAAAATTAAAACACACTTTCTGGAGAAGCTGCAGCAGGGTATTGGATGGCGGCGAAGATATGAAATCTGAGAAAGCCGGGCAGAAAGTATAGTTTATACATATATAAAAAACATATGTGCACGCACCTTTAATATTAATCACAGACGGCTAGAGGTCTCTAGTCTTTGCTTGTTAGGAGATCACTTCGATCAGTATCTTGTGCCAGAGGTTGAAGCCGGGAGTGCAGAGTACTCGTTTTTCAGTATTCTGGGGTACATATAGTGCATGGAAGCTTAGTTTATCTTTAAGCTCCTTTAACTAATTTACTCAAAGTACTTGATACAAAGTGCTTATCAGTACCAAAAGCTTGATGCCATAATTAATTTTTGGCGAGCACTAGCGTCCGGACGTCCGATCAAAACGCAGCGATCGGACGCTGAGCTTCCGTCGGATCGTTGGTCTCAGCGCGCATCCAAGCACCCTCGACAGCCCACGTCTCGGCGTGCTCCAGCCAGCCCCGATGCACGCCTTTTTTTGGGAGACAGCACGCGTTAGTGGCTTTGCGCGCAAGCGTCTGGTCCCCGCACTGCTCACTGTGTCAGATCATGCATGTAGCTACTAGAAAATCCCCCGGTCAAAAGAGCCATTGCAGACATGCAGTGCGTGTGTGATGGGTATATTAGTGGGCATATGCATGTGTGATGGGTATATTAGTGGGCATGCATAAAGATAGAGAAGGACGCAGCCCATTTTTTAGGGGAAGAAAGGTGCATCACACATGCCATGCAAGTCATGGCTGTGCTAGAAACTTGATTTAATGTAACTAAGTGAAATATACCGATGAAACTTGATATCATACTAATGAAACTTGAGAACCTACCGATAAAACTTGAGAGTCTACTAATAGAACTTGAGGAAACCCAAGAAAACCTACTAAATTACAGTTAAAATTTGAAGGAAAGCCGTGAAACTTAAATAAATAACTAATAAAACTTAAGAATCGACTAACAAAACTTGAGAGCGTACTAATGAAACTTAACAACTTATTAACAAAACGTGGAAACCTTCTAATGAAACTTGAGGAAACTCAACGAAACTTGATAAAACTTGAGAACCTACTAACGAAACTTGAGACCTACTAATGAAACTTGAGGAAACCCCAACGAAACTTGCTAAGTTACTATTAAAACTTAAAGAAAAGCCAGTGGAACTAGGAGTACCGATGTAACTTGAAGAAAGTATTGTTGGAACTTGCTAAATATCGATGAAACTCGGCTAAAATCTAAGTTTTTTTTAGAAAAAAAATAAGTTCTATTAGACGGATTTTGAAGTTTCAATAGTGTAAATACAAAAACAAAAAACTCCCATGCTGCGTGCGTCGGGTAACAGAAAAAAAAGCACATAGCAAAGGAGGACGAAGCAGTTGCTCTCGGTCTCCTTGTTCTCGATGCAGCTCCCGAGACCCGAGTCCCGAGTCCCGACTCGGTGGAGCTGAGAGTCACGTGAATGTTCTCCCGACTCCTCGCGTGGGGCCCTCGGCCACGAGCGAAGCCAACAGCAGCGCTGCCTGCCTGCTTCTCCCTACGTGGGTCGCGAAAATGGCTTGCCTGCTCCCATTTCCTGCTCCCTCCGGTGTTCCCTGAGTCGTGGCAGTCTCTGATTGCATTCATTTGTTGTGTGGACCAACAAACAAATGGGGAGGGAGCTTGCCACGTCGAGGGAACAGAGGGGGAGCAGGAAAAAGAGCAGGCAAGCTTCATGGTCGCACGCCACGGCGGGGTCCACCATGTGGACGAGGCGCCACAGCGGTCAAGGCAGCAGCGTTGATTTCCGCGCAGAACACGCGCGTGCGAGACGTCCAGGTGGCGGGAAAATTACCAAAATGACATCGAATTTGCTGTCACAGAACAAAATGACACTTAATTCGCCTCCATTTTCTAAAATGACACCGAGGCAACGAATTTTATTCTCACTTGACATTTTCGCATTTTTCCAATCTTTTTCAACTTATTTTCCTTTTCCCTCTTTTGCCCTTCTTCCACACCTCTGGCGGGTGCGCCGCCACTCTCGCCGTTGTTTCGCTGCCTCCCGTCACCGCCGTGTCGCGCCGTTGTCTATGTCGTCGCCGCCGCGTTGTGGCGTCATCCATGCCACCGCCGCTGCTCCCGTCGCCGGGTTCCCACCAGTGTCGGTGCTCCCGCCGTTGGCGTTCCCATCTGCGCCGTGGCTCCCGCACCATCGTTCACAACCCCCCCCCCTCCCACGCCACCGCAACATAATGGGGAAAAAGGTGGAAAAGGGAGAAAAAATGTCAAAATATCATTTTGGTGACAAAATCGTTGCCCCAGTGTCATTTTAAAAAACTGAGACGAATTAAATGCAATTTTGTGTGTTGGCAACGAATTAAGTGTCAATTGAACAATTTTCCCATAAGGACGTTCCACCAAATACCCTACCCAGGCCACAGCCCAAAATACGCATGAAAATCCTTTTTTTTTAGAAAACAATTGGCAGCAATCTGTAAGCACGTCAATAATATTTTCAGGTTTTTTATTTTTTACCAATTCTAGATTTAAATTTAAAATTCAAGACAATTTGAAATTCGCGATTCTAATCCCGTTCCTCAGTTTAACAAAACACCATGTGAACAGTGCAATTTCGAAACAATGGTTACAATACTTTCACTCACAACGCTATCATTAACCAGGGCTGGACCAAAAGCTTGGGCTCGACGAGATACTCGAGCTCGGATCGAGCTCGAATGCTAAACGAGATGATCTCAAGCCTGGTCTCGAGCTCAAGTCTATTCGAGCCGAGCTTGAGCTCGATTCCGAGCCCTCATTAAACCCAACCAGGCCTGAATAATTATCATTGCATAGCATATTTCTCTTTAAATCTAATTCTTCAACCAATTCGAGCCGAGCTCGAGTTATAAATCGAGTCAAACCGAGCTCATATAGTCACATTTCCCCTTAAAACAACACAAATCCCTTCATTCCAGCTCAACCGAGCCAATCTCGAGCCTAGTCGAGCTTTCATCGAGCTCGGCCCTAAGCTCAATGCTCATTCAAGCCGAGCCCAAGCCTAACCAAGCTCGAACTTTGACAACTTAAGCTCGCTCAGGATCGACATCCACCCCTAGTCACAACTGCCGGTTGACCCAGCAAAAAAATTTATTTTTTAATCTTTTTTTAATAAATATTTTTTTTTTAACCCCTCGGCGAAAGTATCTCCAAATCTAACAATTTTGGCCGCGCCACACTGCCTAGCGCGACCTGTACATGCTGCCGCGCCAGTGCATGTGGCGCGTCAGATGTGCCACGCTGGCGCCCACGGCCAGCGTGGCATTTTCTGGGCCCCACCTTTGCCGCGCCACATGCACCGGCGCGGCAAAGGCCTGGCAGGCGGGCCCGCGGTGGGTGGCCTCATAGGCTCCTTCCTTTCTCGGCCATTGACGTGGGGCACCTTTGCCACGCCATCGCACATGGCGCGTGAAGGCAACAATTTTAATTTGTGAGTTCTAACCCTAGCAACATAGCCTCCTGTGGCATAGTGGTAGTGCGTTCGTAGCTTGACTAAAAGGTCACGAGTTCGATCCTCGCCAGTGGCTCATTTTTTTGGAGTAAAGTGCATGGCCGGTCCATAAACTATTGCAGGTGTATCATTTAGGTTCATGAACTATCAAAATACATAAGCGCATTCCTAAACTTTTTAAAGTATGTCGTTTGGGTCCAAATTACACCCAAATGACTAATCCTGATACCGTGGACTGTCCACGTGGCATTTTTATATTTAAAAATTTGAAGAAATCATTAAAAAAATTCGAAGAAAGCATTAAAATATCAAAAAAATTCAAAACAAATCATAAAATGCATTAAAAATAAAATTCAGAAAATTCAGAAAAAATTATAAAAAATCAGAAAATTCATTAAAAATCATTAAAAAAAACTTTTTAAAAATCAGGAAAATTTAGAAAAATCATTAAAAATAGAAAACTTCATAAGAAATGAAAAATCATTTAAAAAATAAAAAAATTGAAAATCATTTAGAAATAGAAATAGAAAAATCCAACAACAATGGCACCTGGATGACAAGATGACCCCATCCAGGTGCCATTGGCTGGGGTCTTGCAGATGATAGAACTCTGCAAGACCCCAGTCAACAAGATGAATTTTTATGAATTTTTCAGATTTTTAATATTTTTTCTGATTTTTTAAATTTTTATGATTTTGATGATTTTTCTGTTTTATGATTTTCGAAATTTTTAATATTTTTCTGTTTTTCTGAATTTTTAATGAATTTTATGATTTTTTTGTTTTTTAATCATTTTTATGAATTTTCTGATATTTAATGATTTCTTTGAATTTTTTAAAATTAAAATGCCACGTGGATAGTCCACGGTGGCAGGATTAGTCATCCAAGTGTAATTTGGACCCAAACGACACACTTTAAAAAGTTTAGGGATTTGCTTCTGCATTTTGATAGTTAGTGGGTCTAGATGACACACCCACAATAGTTTAAAAACCGCCCATGCACTTTACTCTTTTTTTTATCAAGTGCCATAACTTCTAAAATTTGTATAGGACAAAATAAATATGCAAAAAATATGAAAAAAATTTGTAAATTCATATTCCGTCATGTAGTTTTTTGTAAAATTATCTAATGTCTGATTGGTCTAAACGGATCTTTAGATTCACATTTCCTCACCTCAGAGGTTGAAAAAACCCTTCAAGAAGTGAACACCAGGTACTCTGAAATTGTTGAAGTATTCGACAGAAAGCTTTTGGAGCTTGAAACAAGGCTTGGCTTCTTTGCGCAGACATACACATGCAGAGAGCATGAGATCACGGAAATGTTTGATCAAGAAGAAGCAGATTGGTATACACTAATTGCAGAAAAGGAAAAGGATATTACTGATATTCAACTAGTTGTTGAATCTGTTCAACTTGACATAAAACAGCTCCTTGGAGTTGCTGCAGAAAAGCTCGCGCAAGTTCAGCTTGAGGTTCAGCAACTTTATGGATTTGCAGAAAATCTAAATTCACTTTATTTCATCCAAGAGCATGATAATTTTTTCAAAGACATGCTCATTGTAGAATTTGAAAGTGACACTGAGGCACTGCATGCAAATTTTGTGCTACAAAAAGAACAGTCAGGCAATTTGAAGAATGCTCTTGAAAAACTCAAAGCTGAAACAAATGCAGAGATGTTGGAAAAGTCAAAGGAGCATCTGGAAGTTGCATATAAACTGAATTGTTTGGAGGAAAGAAACGAAATATTGGAACAGCAATTAGGAGAGTTTAAAAGCAGAACAAAGGATATATGTAATGCCATTGTTGAAGAGAGGAAAGAGTTGGTCGATGGGTTGACCGGACTCACTGATAAGATTGGAGCAACACTTTGTGGAGATGAAGATCTGATGATAAGCATGAAAAGGGTCATGCAGAAAATTAACAATGAAGAAACCATCAAGAATTCTGGTATCAAACAAATCCCTAGTTCTGAGAAAATAAATTCAAGAAATTCTGCGCCCTTGATCGGGAGTAAATATGTACATCTCCCAGATAGAAGATTACCATTGAAGGAGAACAACTATTAGCCTTGTAGTTGTAGGTGATGTCAGATTGTGGAATGACATTGATGTAGTCTTTGTATCCTGTTTCTCAAGAATCTTTTAGGCTGCATGCAGATTCTTGTTGCCATTTCTGTTATGTTGTTTACACGCAATATGGCTATGTTTATGGAACATTTGTTTCCATAAATTGACTTTAAATTAATTTTGTTTCTGATTACTGAATAGAATGATCTTGTTCCTAAAAGGGCATTCTTTGATTGCTGATTTGCTACATTTATTTCATGTCAAGTTATCAACTGTATTGATATATAGTGTTACACTTGTATGAGTTGTTTCGGTAAGCTTGATGACATACATCTTCTAGGTATTTTTATTGCTGAACTGCAAAGCTACCACTTGTACTGACTTCATGTGACAGACCTGGTTGATTCACCTTATATTAAAAATAAAAGTTATCGCTGGAAATATGTTTCTTTTTTGTATAAGCTAATTGAAGCAACACCTTGTAGTTATTTTTTTAAGACTTTTAGTAGTTCTTTTCGAAGATCACATAAATTTTTTTAACATTTTCGAGTCTCTTTTCAAGAGCTTACTTTTCAGCTTAAAAGCTATCTCAAGGTTTTAGCCCAGTCAAAAACTACACGACAAACTGTAGGAAATATCATTGTTAGGGCATGCTGTCTCTGATGATTTCTCTACTTGATTCTTATTGCTGACTGCAGAACTAAGCTGTTCAACGCTAGGTCTCACGGGTAAATTGCTTTCTCAATGTCTGCTCTCCTCTCTAAGACTTGTCATTATCTTCTCGATGATTTTTTGTTGCTTACATTCACCTCTGGTATATTCTTATTTTTTTCAGATTTATAAATTCGTAGTTTGTCGTGTAGTTTTTTTTAAAATTATCTAAGGTGAGGAAATGTGAATCTAAAGATCCGTTTAGACTAATCGTACATTAGATAATTTTACAAAAAAAAACTACATGACGGAATATGAATTTACAAATTTTTTTCATATTTTTTGCATATTTATTTTGCCCTATACAAATTTTAGAAGTTATGGCACTTGAAAAAAATGAGCCGCCAGTGAGGATCAAACTCGTGACCTTTTAGTCAAGCTGCGAATGCACTACCACTATGCCACAGGAGGCGATGTTGATAGGGTTAGAACTCACAAATTAAAATTGTTGCCCTGACGCACCATGTGCGACGGCACGACAAAGATGCCCCCATGTCAATGGCCGAGCAAGGAAGGAGCCTACGAGGCTACCCACTGCAAGCCCACCTGCCAAGCCTTTGCCACGCCAAGGGGCCCAGAAAATGCCACGCTGGCCACAGCCAGCTGTGGGCGTCAGCATGGTACCTCTAACGCGCCACATGCACTAGCGCGACAGAATAAACAGACCGCGCCAGGCGGTGTGGCGTAGCTGAAAGGGTTAGATTTACAGATACTTTTGCCGAAAGGTTAAAAATAAAATATTTATTAAAAAAGGATTTAAAAAATAAAACATTTTGTCGACCCAGCAGCTAGGTGAACGGTGCAATTTCGGAACAATGGTTACAATACTTTCACTCACAACGCTATCAGTCACAACTGCCGGTCGACCCAGCAGCTAGAACTGAGAAGGAAGCTCACGGCATCACTAATGATCAAACAGCATAATTTGCAGAGTAATTGCGTTAGATTTGTATGTAATTCCTGTTAATTAACGTGAATTAGTTTTTCTTAAAAGGATGATGTTGAAACTTGTTTACGTACCATGACAATACACAATCCATGCAAACAAGAAAATATTGTCAACAAGCAAGCAACGGACACATTCCATGCAGTACATTGTGCTTAGTTTTGACAAATCGAGTCTGCGGAGAACATCAAATTCTGATAACTTCAGGGCAAAACTTGAACGGTAAAACATACGCATCTAACTTAGGCCTTGACAGCATACTTCCTCGTGGGGAAGTACTTTTCACGCTTCTTCTCCCGCTCAGTCTTCAAAGAGAGCTGCACAACAAAAAGGCACATACATAAGCAAACCAAAATGTTTTGAGAGCCCAATTGAATACTGTGATGGGAACAGATACGTCTGTGAGGAATTCATCTCAAAGGAAATCAGTCTATTTCAGGGGTTCAGATATGCAATGCAACCCAGAAAACAATAAATACATTAACATACATTAACACTAAGTAACCATTTCATTGCAACCGGCAATTACCCACAAGAGATGTCCCACTATGAGCCAGCGACAAATTGTTAGCCATTACTATATAGTTGAAATCTACCGTGAAAATACCCAATTCACAAGCAGCAAAAGCTACTGGGCCTCAAATCTTCCATTACTCAAGCAGAACATAAACAAGTGGAACATCAGACATTAAACGAAGTTATATAGCTCATGCTAAACTGGTCATTGAGCGATTTCATTCCCCTTATAATTAAATTTCATCAAGCTATAGAAAAATATAACCAAGATAAGATAACTGCTATCATCCTTGCAATCTCATAATAAGAAAACAACCCAAACTATGGCATCCCTGGGAACTCAAGCCAAAACCATTCTCCAACCAATAGCATTAAATCAAATGCCGCTTACAACATCGAGCCCATCAATTTGATCACACCACATCTAGGCACGTAAGAATCAGCACAGCACAGGGCATTGAAATTCTACTTTTACCAGGGTAATTGAGTCAAGTCAGGAAACGCAGGTAGATAAAAAGGAACGAAGGGAAAAAAATTGTTTTTACCTGATGCTTGGTCAGGCGCCTGCGGATGGCGCGGGTCTTCTTGGGGCGGAGGTCGAGCGGCAGCAGCTTCTTCTTCTTGTACGCCTCCCGCAGCGCCGCCTTCTGCTTCTGCGAGATCACCGTGAGCACGCGCGCGATGGCGGTGCGCACCACCTTGCTGCAATCCCATTCGCCAGACACGAACCCCAATCGTCAATCACAAACCCAAAGAAACTACGCGCAGCTGCGGAGGAGCAGGAGGGAGGAGAGAGAGAGGGGTTACATCTTGGAGAGCTTGTTGGGAGCGCCGCCGGTGACCTTGGCGACGCGGAGGAGGGAGAGCTCCGCCTTGAGGTTCTTGAGCTCGGCCTGCAGGTCGGTCTTGCTCTTCCCCCGCAGCTCGTGCACCTTGATGCGGGCTGCCATCGTTGCAGAAACAATTAGATACAAGAGCACTCCCGAACAAGATCAAACGGAGACGGAGACCAGACTTGAAATTCCTTGGGGCTTTTACCCATGACAATCGGCGAGCCGGGCTGGCGGAGGAGGCGGCGGCGGGGGGAGAGGGAGGGGAAGAGAATGGGGAGCCGAGCAGAGAGCGAGGCTGCGGCGTGTGGTTTATATATGAGCTGAGCAGGGATAAAAAGACCTTACGGCGTGGGGGCGGAGGAAACCCTAGAGTTGCTATGGACTCGTGGGCTGTATGGCCCTAATTCGGACGACTGGTAGTTGGGCCGCAAATTGGGCTAAATTCCTACCCATTTAAAATTTTTCTAATTTTTTTCTGAAATAAATAAATAATATTAATTACATTAAAATTTAAAAAACGGTTTTAATTGCAATACATATTAGCAAGAAATATGCAATTATCGAAATCAAATTAGCAAACTTAAATAAATACCCAAAATACTGATCAAAGTTGTTAGTCTAAATTTGTCCTGCGACCTAGTTCAAACAAGTGGGGGATACACCACAATACAAAGGACACAAAAGGATACAAGCACTTTTGATTTTTTTTTCCATCCTTTTCTTTTCTTTGTTTCTCTCTCTTTTTTGTGCAGCTTTTTTTTGTTAGTATGCAGTTGCCTCTTTTTACCTTTTTATTTTAATTGTACGGGAAAGGATATAATAAAACTCATAATTACAAGAATTATGCACATTCACTCACTATCTATGTTGCAGAATATTTTGGCACTATTTTCACGTTTTTAGTGGCTTCAAACGCAAAACTTATAACTCTAAAGTTTTAGATCTTTTTCTCCCGATCAATTTGTATATATGGATGATCCAATTTGAATGATGTTTCTAGAACTCTGTGCAATGTAGAAAATTGCACAGCATGACAAAATCTTTCTGGAACATCCAAGAACACTGAAATCTAAGTTCATATGAAGGACATATGATCAAAATACCAAACTAGATAGTACTAGTAGATTGGAATTGGATGTTGTGACAGTGACGAAAATGAGATGGAATTGTGCTTTGCGTCAAGAAGGAAAACTCAAACTAGACCAAGAACACGACTCTAAACCAGCAACATGACGATGACAATGGACACAAATTCAACAACATGAAAGTGAAAACAAAAATTGCGAAGGGCACAAAATGCCTTGGATGGTGGACTTGACACCGTACATAATTTTTTTAGGGTTGTTTTTTGTACTCTAGGTGATGGAACAATGGTGAACAAGTTGAGATACAAAATACCTGACGAGCAACTGAGCTTTGATACCACTTGATGAGACACGGTGGCCCTATCTTCTAGCAAGTAAAGGTAAGTCAATTTGTGGAGATCCCAACGTAAACAATCTGGACTTTCGATAAAAATAGATCGAAACCTGCAATCGCAACACTACTACTCTGTTGGTTATCAACCGTGACAAGACACGGTTGACCTCGCTCAGAAGGCTTATCCATGCATGTGAGTTGAGAACACGAGTAAGAACACGGTAGATGTATCTCAAAATTACTGATCTCAAAATTACTAAATTACTGATGAGGCACACAAGTTGGAATTCACAAACTGATAACGATGAAATTGCAATAGCAGAGTAATCTAAACAAAACCCAAATCTAACAATGGCAGTTACGAGCTTTCTATATGTGGGAATGGTGGCGACTAGGGTTTGGGGTACAGCCCTAGGGAGATACCTGGGTTAAAGCCCAAAATAAAGGTGACACAGCACCGAACAACAACCGGTAGATTTTGGATATCCCCTTGTTTTCATAATTCCCATTGATTCCGATGGAATTTGGGCCTCAAACTGAATCAATTAGAACGCTCTCATCGTAATTCATTAGAAATTTCTCGTAGTTGCCTTGTCCATACATACTAAGAAAGCCCAAAACAGATTTTGTATAACCAAGTTATGGTTGTTTGAAGTTGAACTGCTTTTGGTGGTCGAACTGAGCTCGTGGATGATTAATTGGGCTTGATCTTTGGTTGGGTCTTGAGCAAACATGAGTGGTTAGGCCTTAGGATGTCGAGGAGGTGGAAAGGCGACTTTCTTCGGTATGTCTTCATGTAGTGGAAGCAGCCATCGTGGAGGTCGAACATGTAGTGGTGGTGATGCAATACCTTGACAGCGTATGGGTTACCGGCTTGTACGTCCTGACCAAAGTGGTGGTCGACAAACCCATGCAGTCATACACGGCGTAGTACGTTTAAATGTAGTAGTGAATGTCGTGAAGTTTTGTCAACTTGTTGTATATGTTGAGATTGAAGATAGGCTTGTTGATGTAAAGCTCATCAATAAAAAAACGGCGACAACCATGCAAAGGAAAGAGTTGGTGCTAAATTCAACAATATGACCATATTGATGTAACACTCGTCATATCCTTAGTGGACATGGTCACGTCAATTGATCCCCAACTAGATAAGCTCAGCTCCCAAGGACCCTATTCTCAATGGTCGACAAAGTGCACTAAAATTTAAATACTTAATGGCCAAATTTTATACTACCACAATTTCTAGCGTCGTCGGAAATTTTCAGCTATTTTTACTGATTTGTTATGTTCATTAATACAAAATTCTTGTTAGAATTCGTCATCAAAGATTCATGATAACCGGCTATTTTCTGATGTACCAGCATCCCCCTCGGGTGAAATTTGGTAAATGATAGATTGTTTTCATGCGTAGCAATCCAGTAGCATAGTATGAGCGATCAAGCTCACGTAAATCATTGTACAATCTGTCGGAACTTTATGGCTTTCAACATTATGTATATTATATTATGGTTACTTTATAACATTATATATATTATGGTTATTTTATCATCGCAACGTAAAATTATTATTGACACGTGACAAGAAATATTTGATATAAAAATTTACTCGAGAAATTGATATTCAAGGCGTTGAGGATGACTGTATTGTAATACAATAGAGGAATAAAATGAGGTTTGCTCTACTGAAATTTAACTTTTATGTACGTAATTTACCCAGCTACAACACAAGACGGAATAACTAGGTTTGCCTAATAGGATTGGCTCTATCGGTTGTTAACCTACATGATTAGAATGGAATTGATTTCGTCCATACAATTTGATCATGGCACATGACTCACAGATGTGTGCTAGAATTGTTATATTTTCTACTCGTGTAACTGACTTGTATGATAGTGGTTGGTGGCATGATTTAGGAGTCACACGGTTTTTTAAAAATAGATAGGTCATATGTAACAGTGTAACACCTAAAAGTGGAATATATAAATAGCTCCCTATCCTCTCGCCTCATATGCAATCATAATCGGCACCACGATTATGGCAACAAGACAGAGGGGATAGAGGTTAGACCGAATGGCCCACAAAACCCTAACAAAATCACACTAAAGAAAGCAGCTAAAAAAAGTTTATGAATGTACTTCATGGAGTAGTTTACTTCACTTATTTATAGAATTTGATGAGCAATTTCATTCGGTGCAAACAGAAAGAAGGGAGAATTTCTATCAAATTTGAAACCTCAACTTTCTTTATATTTTTTCTCTTCTATTTCTAAACATAGAATGACTTTGAACTTAAAATTTCATATGTATGTTAATGTTTCTAATTTTTAAGTAACTTTATATAGC
Organism: Raddia guianensis; assembly: GCA_036346415.1. Lineage (NCBI taxonomy): Eukaryota > Viridiplantae > Streptophyta > Magnoliopsida > Poales > Poaceae > Raddia > Raddia guianensis. The sequence goes on along the minus strand of CM070537.1, from coordinate 21,975,376 downwards.
TTGATTGTACAATGATTGCACACTAAGCTTGATTCACACTTTCAACAACAATTATATGAATTAACCACCGCTATGCCTTTTCGGAGAAGGGAAATAACTACCGCTACTTAGATCTTTTGTGTTGAGCAAAAGAAAATATAATAGGACGGTATTGTCGTACCACACGGTAGTTTTACATATTCTTTTAGCATACCAATATTTGGTTTTGTTCATAATAACCCTAGGGATAACCCTAATGGGGATGGACTTTCTGACCCATAAATCACCTAGGGTTACAATGCTCCCCCTTGGGACAGAATCGTGATATGCCAATGTCTCACTAAAAACTTCATTCAAAAACCTAGTGGAAAAAAATGATTTGGGAAAAGAGTACACTGCACATGCATATTGTATTTCAATATTGGCTCATTAAAAACCTTACTATGAGAAACCCTTTGGGAAAAACTTATACAAGGAAAAAATAGTATAATATATAATAATATTTAGGATCAAGGTAATCTTCGGAACCTTTACAATATAGATCTTTTAAATCTTAGTTGTGGTGTGGTAAAATACAAATTCGTATCCAGCCTCTGTTCACTAAAGTGGAAAGGGCTCTCCATTATTGGTAAGTGGTCTATGCACTGATGAAAGATAAAGAAAGGCATAGTAAATCTGAAATGAGGAAATCAATTGTGTGTTATCATTACGATAATATGGTAGTTTGTTCTCTGCTGCCTTTGCTCTAATTGCTCCCGCCGGTGGTTAAGTCCTTTTATCCTGAGCTTGGACACCTTGCTTCTTATGGCTATACCCATCCAAAACCATATATAGGAGGTTGAGTTTAGCCACTTTAAATTGATTGTAAGTCAATCTTCTAGGTTCAACCAAAATGAAATCTTCAAGACCTCATACGAAACAATCATATTTAGCATATGTTTCCCTGAACACGACATTCCTCGATGTCGCCCTACCTCAATGTCTTCTGGACATCTATCACACTATACTTAGCTCTTTTGTGTTGTGCAGGAAGGAGTTTCCAATGGCACCAGTATGCTTCCATTGAAGAACTAAAAATGAGATAGCTTACACGGTGGCTATTTGGGGGAGAACTCAGAGAGTGGAAGGGGAATGGCATGGAGATGTTGATGACTATTCCACGTGAACTCCTGATAGCTCTAGAAAGGAAGGACCCTAATTCTAATGAATGCTTATGGGCAGAAGCTCCTTGATGTAATTCTTTACTCTTGTAAACAAGGCCCTATTCTAATGAATAAAGTCCATTCTTCTAAAAAAAGCATACCAATTTTTTTTCTCACTTGAGGTTAACCGACGACCACGTTAGTACTCCCTCCTTTTTTATTTTTCTCGGTTGACTTTTTAAACATGTCCTTTAACCATTCGTCCTATTCAAAAAAAGATTTAAGTATCGTTTATTTCGTTACGTTTTGTTTATCATTAATGGTACTTTAAGCATAATTTATATTTTCTTACATATTTGCGCTAAATTTTTTAATAATACTAATGATCAAGGGCATGACCAAAAGTCAGCGACCATAAATAAAAAAGAACGGAGGGGTTATTTTTTGAACAATTGGAACTTTGCCAATTCATTCAATAAGAGAAGAGAATACGGTACACCAAAATCCCTCGGTGCAAACCATCGAGGGGCAACCGCAACCCGAAGGTTGTCTCAACGACCGAAAGGCCAATCACCAACCTGCAGAAGTTGCCAACACGGTCTCAAGCGATACCGACTGCACTATAAACAGAAGCACTCTAGGCGAAAGATCAAACAGCATGAGAGAGTCATCGCTATGATGATGTCTTCAATGAGGAAACCACGACAAGCCGCCGCATCGTCCGCCGCATCGACGACAAACAGCACGAGAACGGAGGGATTATTAGGTTGGCAATTCAGCATGGTGCAATCACCGTGGGTTGGTGGCTCGTGTGTTGTGTGAAAGCGAAACCAAGGACGGGAAAGGTCGAACGACGCCCAAACCGCCGTTCCATCCTGAGCGGCGGGCCTCAAATTAAGCTCCTGCCCGATCGCTCGTTTCCTCCGTCCCCGATTGCCTCGTGCTGGTGCTCGTGCCACCGCCTTGCCCCGAGGGATTTTTTTTTAATTTCTCCCCATTCCGCCGCCGCCTTGCGCCCGCCAGCGGTGGCGTGGCGTGGCCTAGCGCCCCTCGACGCAATCTCGTCGGTCGCCAGCACGGCCCGCCACGTGCCCGCCCGAGGTAATCCGTTCCTTGCTCGTGTCCTAAAACTTACGCCTTGTTCTTCGTTATACGTTCACGTATTATTACATTAAAATTTAAGAGCATTTCAAAAGAGCTCCAAACATTTTAAAAATGATTCAAAAATAGTTTTTTATCTTTGGAAGGACTACTAAAACACATGAAAGATAGTTACAAATTATCGCAACATATATGCTATATAAAATTAACAAAATTTGTTACAGTAATACGCAACGGTACGTAACGCCAAAAACAACAAGGCCAACGATGTATAACAGATATAGAAGGGCAGCTGAAATGAAAGAATCTTTGGACGGTAGTGTAAATTATAAAGAAATTTTAGAAACATAGACAAAGCAGGCATAGAATAAAGATGGGTTGTTGGGATGCTCTCAACATATTATGAGTTCGATTTACCGCGTTCGGACACTTCCAAAACCAATCTCGTTAGACCATCTCCAACCATTTTCTCATAATTTCGTTTCTATTCTAAATTTTCTTCCCCACATTCTTTCTCTTCATTTCACACCGTCTCCATCAGCATTCCTTCAAAGAAATCGATAAAAAGAACAGAGAGATAATTTCCTACTGAAGAAAATGCACGAAGAAAATTTCTCTTTAAAAAAATGTAAAAAAATTTTATTGAAACATCTCGAGTGATCAGAATTTCTTCATGAAAAAATGGTCTCTAAAGAGATACCATTGGAGATGGTGTTAAAGCATGTACAATGATATACATCAGCTGTCTTTAAGCCGTATATAAGGTTTGCCATGTAGGATGAATAATGATGTGGAGAAGAGAGAGTGCTTATAAAGAGTTGAGTAGTCTCCAATGCAAGGGATGATTATACACACGAATTAAAAAATATTATGTGTCATTAAGTGACACAAAAAATATGCAGCTATCTTTAAACCATTTTAACATTGTATGAGTTATCTTAATTTAAGTCATCTTTATAAATAACATGACAATGATTAAAGATATTTGTTCTCTCAACCATTGTACATGCTCCTTGAAATACTCCCTAGCAGCGCCTGAATCTTCGGAACATCTCAGAGTTTGCTACTCCTATGAGCCTGAATTTAACACTGTTCGAAATTGGTGTTGCCTGCTTCTTGTCCAGCGGTCGTCCCACGTATGGGTGACAACTGACAAGGCGATATACGAATTTTAAAAAGTTTCAAATCCCGATGCATCCCATGTCGAGGCGCCTCTTCAATTCATTCGTTAATGGCGTTGGATCTTGGGAGACGCCCATTTATTACTTCCACGCAGCATGGAATTACTACAGTAGCACGTGATGGGTCAGATGCTCATGAGTCAGATATGAGATTTGAGAAGAAGGATATACTCCATAGAAAAGCTTCAATGTGCGGCTAGAAGCAGATTGATGAATTCTACGCCTACTAATTCCACAACAACAATGATATGCATTGGTTCAAAGACAGCCTGAAGTTGATCTTTTTGTCCTGCTGTGCACTGTCCAGTGGCTAATTAAGAAGGACCAGCAAACAAGAGATTCTAAATGACATGATAGATATTAGGATGTTACCTGAATTCTAAATGACATGACATGATAGATAATAGGATGTTACCTAAGAGATTCTCAAACAAGAGATTCTAAACAAGAGATTATGAATTCTTTTGCATGTTTGTGCTTGCCTCTTTCGATCTTTATGAATTCAGCAGTGCAAATTTCGTTGCACCCGAGCCCAGCAAAAACACAGGGAAAATGACATCTTTGTCCAGTAATCGGGGATGTATGCTTCAGTTCTTGACTGTCTGTTTGGCCGATGAGTGAAGCTATTCTATCAGCTTTGTTGAACTTGTCTGCCAAGTTTCCTCCAATGGATTTCCTTTCTGTACTTGAGTATTTGACTGCAAAGCTGGCTCAGATTGACTGATGTTGGCATCCCTGAAATTCCTCTTACCCAAAAAAAAATAATCTCTTGTTGTTTTGAAGCCTTTTGTCCCCTTTTTGGTTCGATTCAGTTTGGTTGAGCTAAAAAATGAGTGTTTTTAAAAGATCATGAAAACACTAAAAAAAATTAAAAGTATTTTTGAGACCTTTGAGAAAAACCTCACAAATTTTTTTAAAATTATTACAAAATATTGGATTGAATGGCCTGTAAAAAATGATAAAATTTGGTTGAACCGAACAAAACAAAATCGCGAATCAAAGAGAAACAAAATTTTTACTGTCATAACTGCTCTGCCGGATGAGGCCATCTTTTTGTTCTGTTGTGACTGTTAATAATAGTAGCGATGTTTGAGCTTGGCTGCCAAGCTACTGCCGCGCCATCCTGTCGGTTTCCTCATGGAATTTGGCCTCCAAACCACAGGCCTTTTTATACTGATATTTTGACTCATATATATTGTTCCACGTTTCCCTAGCCTCGCTTGAAAACGCTTACCTTGTTCAGAAGCAGAGTGCCAAGAGTTTCAAGCATGACACCAAGCATGGAGGAGCCCCTTGTAGGAGGCAGCAACGAGAAGGAAGGAGACAGCCTGGTTGTGAGGGAGGTCAGGAAGCAGCTGTACCTCGCCGGGCCTCTCATCGCCGCATGGCTCCTGCAGAACGTCGTCCAGATGATATCGGTCATGTTCGTCGGCCACCTCGGCGAGCTCGCCCTCTCCAGCGCCTCCATCGCCACCTCCTTCGCCGGCGTCACCGGCTTCAGCTTGCTGGTACATCCTCTGAACCCCATGGCAACGAACTGAACCATGGCAATGAAAACCTGAATGCTCTCTCTCTGTCACATATGGCGTGTGATCTGCCGCATTTTCAGGCCGGCATGGCGAGCAGCTTGGACACGCTCTGTGGGCAGGCGTTCGGGGCGAAGCAGTACCACCTTCTTGGCATCCACAAGCAGAGAGCGATCCTTGTGCTCACCATGGTGAGCGCCGCCGTGTCGGTGGTCTGGGCGCGCACCGGCGAGATCCTCCTGCTCTTCGGGCAGGACCCGGAGATCGCCATGGGCGCGGGGAGCTACATCCGGTGGATGATCCCGGCGCTGTTCGTGTACGGGCCGCTGCAGTGCCACTTCCGGTTCCTGCAGACGCAGAACGTCGTGCTCCCGGTGATGCTGAGCTCCGGCGCCACCGCGCTGGGCCATGTGCTGGTGTGCTGGGTGCTGGTGCACCGGCTCGGCCTGGGGAACAAGGGCGCCGCGCTGGCGAACGGCGTCTCCTACCTCACGAACCTGTGCATCATGGCGCTCTATGTCAGGCTCTCCCCGTCCTGCAAGAACACCTGGACCGGGCTCTCCAAGGAGGCGCTCCGCGGCATCGTCGGCTTCCTGAGGCTCGCCGTGCCTTCCGCTCTCATGGTCTGGTGAGTTCCAGCTTGGAGTTGGAGCTCCTTCTCTGCTTTGCTTGTGGTGGGAAATTTTCCATCTTGATTAATCTCTGATGAAGCTGGATCATCATGTATGTGCACAGCTTGGAGTGGTGGTCATTTGAGCTCCTGGTTCTTCTTTCCGGGCTCCTCCCGAATCCTAAGCTCGAGGCGTCGGTGTTGTCCATTAGGTGAGCTATATATATCTTTCTTGGCATACTTAATTCACATTGTGTTACAAGTTTTTTCTGGTTGTATTCTTTTAGCTAAACTTTTTTTCCCTGACAATAACTGTTGAATATGTTGTTTGTAGCCTGAACACGGGCTCCCTGTTTTTCATGATCCCGTTTGGGCTTAGTGCAGCCATAAGGTCAGATTGAACAATCCAAGCTCACATACATTTTAAACATTGGTCGTATAATTCTAGCTTGTGGGGATGACATCCTATGTGTTGCCCTTGTAGCACCCGTGTTTCAAACGAGCTCGGTGCCGGGCGACCCGATGCAGCCCGTCTGGCAACTCGAGTGGTCATGGTTGTAGGCATCGTCATCGGCGTCTCGGTCGGACTTGTTATGATTCTGTTGCGCAACCTGTGGGGATACGCGTACAGCAACGAGAAGGAGGTGGTGGAATACCTTGCCAGAATGATGCCGATTCTCGCCGTGTCATTCTTTTTCGATGACATGCAGTGCGTTCTTTCAGGTATATTCAGATGGTAGCACTTCAAAGTTCAAAATATGGCGTCACTTGGCAAGTACATGGAGCCTATTTTTTGAATTCGTTTCGTCACCTTTATAATCTTCTCTTGTAGTATCCATGCTTGTGTCTCTTTCAGTGAATGTATCCCATTGCCTACGATGCAACGATGAGAAGTGCAGATTGTTTCTAGAGAACATTAACCCCTGATTACAATGACTGAAAACTTCAGGTATTGCTAGGGGCTGTGGCTGGCAAAAGATTGGCGCTTGTGTTAACCTCGGCGCATACTACCTCGTGGGCGTGCCGGCAGCGATCTGTTTCGCCTTCGTCTTCCATCTTGGCGGAATGGTACCTTCACTAGAGCCTAGTTTCACCTCTCTTCCTCGTGACAGCTGATCAAGAAACTTCTGAAAAAAAACATGGCTATCTGAACCTGCAGGGCCTGTGGTTCGGCATAATCTGCGGGCTCGTCGTGCAGATGCTATTGCTCCTTGCCATCACCATGTGCACCAACTGGGAGAAAGAGGTGAGCCGATCGAACAAAACTTGAGGCGTTTGTGTCATTGGCACCGTGGTGTTTCTGCAATCTTGATGGGTGGCGTATTTGTGCTTGCTGCTTCCGTAGGCTTCCAAGGCCAAGGACAGAGTCTTCAGTTCGTCTCTACCGCCAGACATGGCGACATGAAGCATTCCAGATGCCCGTGTTTATTGGGAGTAATTGACGGGAAATTGCCCGAGGAGACGAGGAACTCGACGAGAATTGGCCGCTCACAGGAGGGCTTGTCTCTATGTTGTATCCGGAGAGGCACGAGTTCTTTCTCCGATGGAACGGGCTGCAAATAGGCAACCGGCTTTAGTAAATTTCTACGGTTAAGCGAATAAAAATCCTTTGTTAGGTTGGAAGAGAGGTGCTTAGAATCTAGACTCGGTGCGTTGCAAAAGTACTATTTTGATTTGGCCACGAACTATGGCCATTAGCAATTCTGTTATTTTAACGCTCTTGCTAAATGGCAGGCGCCTGGATTCTAGCTGTAAGGGCAGTCAACTTTTTTTAGCTGTCAATTTTACTTTGCTCTGGAATTTTGAACGCACTGCAACGAAGACTAGCTGCAGCCCAACTTGTTTTCAAGAACGCATGTATAAAATTCAGATGACTGCTGCCAAGGCAATCCCTTATTTTAATCATTTATATGTACTCCTTCCGGTCACAAAAAGAAGTCGCCATTGACTTTTGCACACAATTTTGACCATTCATCTTATTAAAAAAATTATAAATATATAAAAATATAAGTCACACTTAAAAATATATTTAAAAAATAAACTAAATCACAACAAAAAAATAATATTTACATAAATTTTTTAAATAAGACGAATGGTCAAAGTTGTGTGCGAAAGTCAACGACGACTTCTTTTTATGACCGGAGGTAGTATTACATAAAGAAAAAAGTCCATTTATGGTAAATCCAGTTTTCCTTTCTTTAACTTTAAAACCAGACATCAGACCTGCAAACTCTTTGATTCGTGATAGATAGTCAAAGTTTGATTACCGCTCAACCTATTCCTGTCTCGTGAGCGCCTACTAGGGTGACTTAGAGGGTACCCCAACCCACGCCACCAGCAAGCCCCTCGTTAGCACCTCCCCTCATTGTCGTCGCCGCCGATGTGGCACCGACACGAGCCCTTCCCTCTTCCTCCCTCTCCCTACTTCTTCCCTCCCTCCCAAGTTGAGCCTAGGCCAGTGTGGCGGTGAGGTTTGTTTGTGATAGTGCAACACCCAGATCCGATGACAAGGAACCGAATCTAGAGGCAGGTCGACTAGATCTGCAACAAGGATAGCTGGATCCAGCACAATGGTGCCTTGGCTTCAACGGTGAACTCATCGCGGGTTAGGCATCGAAGTAGGAGGTTGACGATAGATTGTGGCATGGTAAGTCCAGCATGACTGGCGGCGGAGGCACGAGCGACAACTGCTGGATGTGGCATGGAGTTGTGGGCTACCACCCCTATCTCATGGCAGTGGTGGCGCCATGGTTATATTGATACAAAAAGTTGACATAGATGGCAGTACATACGTGGATCGAGGACCTGGCTCCTAGTGGCACCAAGTGTTCATGTTCAGAGCGTGCCAGTCAATTTATCTAAAATTAACAAAAAAAGGGTAAAATTCCCGACCAATTAGACACAAATATAGACAAAAAAGCCGATAAACAATATTGATCTATGTAAAGCAATGATCAATATAATGATCTATCTGCTGTTGAATAAGCTAATAGAGCGAGATAAATATCTAAAGCCTACTTAATAGTAAACTACTCAATAACTTCTAGATCGGTAAATAAAGGAAATAAGAAAAACTCGATTTTTTACTCGTAGGGAAACTACCGGTATTAGATCGAAATAAACTGAGATAGTAATACTTGTAGAAGATAGAAACAAGATCATAAATTGAACTTAATCAAGATAGTATAGCATCCATGATGAAACACAAGCAGAAGGGTCGGTTTGCACCAAGACAACTTTTATCTGTGGGTTGAATTTTATTCAACGAAGTCGATTAGATTCGAGGTATTACAACTAAAACTAGTAAAAGATGAAAAGTAGGGTTTTTGTAAGACCGTTACACGCCTTGAAAGGGATTATTTATAGTGCTAGAGCCTTATATCGTGCAAACCAATACTCCCTCCGTTCCAAATTATAGGTCGTTTGACTTTTTTGACACGTACTTTGTACATTCGTCTTATTTAAAAAAATTTATAATTATAATTTATTTTTGTTATGATTTAGTCTATCATGAAAGGTACTTTAATAATGACTTGAGTTTTTTCATATTTTCACTAATTATTTGAATAAGACGAGTGCTCAAAGTACGTGTCAAAAAAGTCAAACGACCTTGACGGCGTGTTCTCCGCTCAACCACTGCGGATCACACCCCTGGTCAGATTTTTAGTCTGCTAGCCAACTCGATCAAGCTCGGTTCGATTTGGCGTCGGGCACAACGAGGAGCGATCATAGATTTACCTGAGTTCGGACCCCTCATGGGTAATAGTCCTACTCTGCCGAGCCTTAACTCTTTTCTCGATTGTGGTTGAATGGGAATGTGTTTACTGGGTGCTTGTGAACTGCGTGTGTTCGGAACCTCTCTTTTGCTCGTCCTCCTCCCCCTTTTATACAAGCCTCAAACCGACGGAGAGAGCGGGAGGGTAGGCGTCTGATACTCTGATGTCGGACAAGACAGGTGAGACACGACAGAGAGACGCAACGTGCTCGTGCACTGTGCCCAGTGGCGCCGCCTCGCGTGCCATGGCGACCTCTGACCCGCACAGACACACCGGTGAGACTGCGGGCGGGACCCAGCCTGCTCCTCCTGACGCGGGTGATCATCTTAAGCAAACCTTCTCTCTGCGGTCAATTCTTCTCATACCACGTTGACATCCGCTCGGACTGCGAGGGTCATCAGAACGGTAATCATTTCTTCACCGTCTATCCGCGTGATGTCGCATTAAATGCGCTTCGTCCTTCACAGCAGGGGGAGCCTTCGTCCCAAAGACTCCTTCTACAACGCTCCCTGCCGCGCGGCCCCCACCTGACGCGTGGGACCCTCTCCTGGTCTTGAGAGGGGGCTCGCCCACGCACCCGCCTGGCACGTGGGGCCCTCGCCTGGTCTTCAGAGGGGGCTCGCCCACGCACCCGCCTGGCGCATGGGGCCCTCGCCTGGTCTTCAGAGGGGGCTCGCCCAAGCACCCGCCTGGCGCGTGGGGCCCTCCTTGGCCTCTGAGGGGCTCGCCACGCCATGGGCTGATCGCCCGCCGACGCGTGGGGCCCTCTTTGGCGTTGAGGGGCTCGCCCACGCCACTGGCCTTGCTCGCCCGCTTTGACGCGTGGGACCCTCTTGGCCTCTGAGGGGCTCGCCACGTCTTTGGGCTGATCGCCCTTTGGCGTGGGGCCCTCCTTGGCCGAGGGGCTCGCCCATGCATGGCCACTGGGCCTTGCTTTCGCCCGCTTTGACGCGTGGGGCCCGCCTTGTCTTCTCGGGACTCTTCGTACCGGTATTTATTACACCGACAGTAGCCGGGTCCACCATGATCTGTGAACCGTCAGCGCGAGACACTTTCCGTTTCTTGTGCGGCGGGAGACGAATCGTGGGGGCCCACCACTGCGCGCCGTACACGATTCTCCATCCGCACACGATCTTCCTTGGGAACTACGCCGCTTTTGGGAAACCAAAACAGCTGGGCAATGATGGTGCCCCGCGCGAGTGGGGGCGGAATCCAAACCGTCGTGCTCGCGCCCCACGCCTATAAATACTTCTCTCAGCGCTGCGGCTAATCCTTCCGCACGCTAAGTCTTCACAAACTGCCAATTGCCTCCTTCGCTGCCACCACAGAGCCTTCTTTCTCTTCGCTAACTTCTCCACCGCTTTCCAATGGCGCCCAAACGCAGCAAGGATCGCCGTGGGGGCGCGCCGTCGCCTGGGCCAGGTTTTCCCACCTCCGCCGCCGACGAAGACGCAGTGAGGCGGCTTCAAGTGTTCGTGCTACCAACCGTCGCCCGGTTCCGCTGCACCATGGCGCCGAGCCCTCGCGACGGGAGATTATCACCTTCGTGCGGCGTGGCGGGCTCATCCGCCGTACTCACGAATTTTTCTTGGGGTGCTCGCCTTCACGAGATCCAGCGGTGCACCTTCCCCAACTCCATCATTCTTGCTGCCATCTTCGCCCACCTCTGCGAGATGTTCGTGGGGACGATGCCAAGCCTCCCACTCTGGCCGGCTCTTCGTCTTTGCACGCGAGGCCGCGCCGAACCATCGGAGTTACTACTTCACGCCCGCTGCCGCCGCCTTCATCCTGTCGCGTCAAAGTCCAACTGGAAGGACTGCACCAACAATGGTCAGACGTGGAGGACTCCGGTGGCCGCGACGATCTTTCTCTCCCGAGGGTCTCTTGAGCCCACCGCCAAGCGGGGATCGCGCTCGATGACTTCAGCCGAGCTGGAGTTGATCTTGGCGCGCATCATCGATCTTCGCCGCCGCGGGCTCACCGGAACCCTCGTCGCGGCGGATTTTTTGCGGCGCCGACTCTGCCCGCTCCGCATGAGGACTCGCCCCGCCTGGATGTACTATGGCGACAACGATGGAGTCCGCGTCGCCCTCGGCGGTGAGTGCTCTTTAGTCTTTTGGGTCTTCTGTCTTTCTTGGAATCTTTTTGCTTGCCGACCTTACGGCTTCCTTTCTTGCTCACCCAGCCGCAGGGAACGTGCCGGACGACGTGCTCCGGGACTGGCTGGCGGGACTACTGGCCCCTCTGCGACTGGGATCCACAGGAGCGCAACCAACACTTGCGTGCGCTGCCCCCCATGGAGGTCTCTGGTCCCGCGGTCCAAGTGGCACGGGGGCCACTACAGATCCGCGATCCGCCTCCGGCGACCGCCCAAGCTTCCGCGGCCGCCGCTACCTCTGCCGTGGCGGCCGACTCCGACCGCGCTTCCGGGAAGCGCCGCCTCATCCTCGCCGTGGACGACGACGAAGAGGAGGGAGAGACGAGCCCAAAGAGGGCTCGCCCCTCCAATCCTGAGCTTCCGCCGCCACCGCCGGCCCCCTCCAGCGGGGGCCCTGCTGCTACCGCCGCCGCTCCGCCACCGGGCGAGAGCGCGGCGACTCTTCAGGAACTGGCGCCGCCTGCGCCAGTTTCTTCCGCTCCTTCTACGCCGACGCTTCCTGCGCCGGCGCTTGCCGACGCTGCGGCCTCATTGCCACAGGGTGCTTCATGCTGCTGCACCACTCGCGCCCGCCGCTTCGACGGCAGCGGTGATCATGATCACGCCACCGCCGCCTCCGCAATCAGCGGCTTACGCGCTCCCCTCAGACTTTCGCTTCGGAGTGCCACTTCAGTTGGCTTTCCTGCGCTTCGCCCATTTCGCGTTAGGGTTAGTATGCTACGTTTTGCATACCTAAACCTTGTTTGTCCTTCTTGAACAGGCGGACGCTGGGCATCGAGCTCGCTCCGCGCGACTTGCCAGCCCCATCATCCCGCCTGCTCGCCTTCGACGGGGCGCTTCATGGCGGCGGAGAGTTCGCCGGCGCCGGCCGGAGAACCCTCGCCACCGCGTCACGGGCGCCGCCGCCATCTCTACTGTGGACCGCGACGAGGCGCTCGCGAGGCGCCGCGCCTCTCCCGCACCTGGGCAACGCGGGAGGAAGCCCTTGCTTTGGCGGAGCGATCCGCCGGCGAGCTGCGGCGGGCCCTTGGCCAAGAAACCGCTGGAAGGCGATGACTTCGCAAGGTCTGCGGCGGCCTAAGCCGCCGCCGCCTCCGCCAAGCGGTCGAAGACCTCCGCCTAGAACACTTCGAGCGCCTCCGAACCCTCGCCGACATGTTGCGCACCGCCTACCACGGTTTCCGCGACGCCCTGCATCCACTGGGCGTTACCTTGTATTCCCATTGGAGAGACGGTTGCGAAGATCTGTTGGCGTCGTGGGACGAGCCGCTGAAGCCCTGCGCGATCTTCCGGTGGCGTTGCGGACACGGGCGATCGAAGACGGTCGCCAAGGCGCTCTTGAAGCGGCGCGGTTCATCTTGGGCAACTGTCTTGCTCGAGACGCCGCGTTTGATCTTGACGCCGCCACCTGGGAGCCTTCGCGCCAGCTGGACCGGATTGAGCAGGCGTGGGTCGACACCGCCGCCGGCCGCGTATCCATGATGGGCGGCGCCGCTCCAGCTCAAGACGAAGACGAGGAGGAGTAGCGAAACTCCCCTGTCTATTTTGCCTTGTAAACGTTGCCTATCAATGCAAACAAACTTTTGCTCTTTTGTTGTGAGTCTCACTTGAACTTCGCACAATTCTAACTTGCGGAATTGAACTGGGGCACCTGACCGCCAAAGGCTTTAGACTGAACGTTCTGCCGCAAGTGAGCGCTGTTTCCTTAGGCATCTGGTTACTTCAACCCTTATGGCCTCTCGCAACCCGACTTAAACATTACGTGGCGAACGCTTAGCTTCCGGAAGTGGTCTAGTCGCCGGTGCCGCTGTTGGCGTATTGCCTGAACCGAGCCGACACACGGGCTAGAACCCGCCTTCCGTCAACCGCTTCGCCGCACCAACAGAAGTTATAAGCGTTTGCCTTTGCAACTAAGGGGCCATCAGCCATAAGTACTTTCGCTACTAGCTTTCGGCAGAATGCTTTCTAACAGACCTTTTTAAGGCTAAGCCACTGATCGCCAAAAAGCTTTAGACAGAGCTTTCTATTGAAAGTGAGCGCTTTTTCCTCAGGCATCTGGTTACTTCAACCCTTATGGCCTCTTTGCGAACCAACCCTAGACGTCGCGTGGCGAGCACTTAGCTTCCGGAAGTGGTCTAGTCGCCGGTGCCGCTGTTGGCGCATTGCCCAGACCGAGCCGACACACCAGGCTAGAACCCGCCTTCCGTCCGCTTCGCCTCGCCCAACCGCAAGTCGTAGGCGTTCGTCCTTGCAACTAAGAGGCATCTGCCTTAAGTACTTTTTCGCTACCAGCTTTCAACAGAATGCTTTCTAACAGACTTGAGGCGAAAAAAGAAACAGATGCCCACAAGGAGACAGAACTTATCTCTTATTGAAGATGGCTTTGTACAATGCAACCCGCCGCCCCCGTCGCCTAGGCGGCGCCGAAGAAGCGCCACCCTCATCGGCGGGCAGCTCATGGAGCCCTCTTGCTGGTCCTCACGTCTGCGGCAATGATGTGATCGCAAGCCTTCGGTCGCGACCCTTGCGGAGCTTGTCACGCAGTCTTCTCCATGCAGCAAGTGGCGGTCCTCCGGTGGGACCGAGATCACGGCCACTGCTGCGCTGCCGGCCGAGCCCCGTGAAAGTCGCGCTCTTTGTCGTCTTGGCCCCCCCTCACCAGGAGATCTGTGAGAGGAGTGCGAGGGCAACAAAGAACGGGAGGAAGCGGAAACACCGGTTCCCACGCCCCCCGAAACTTGCACCACCGCCGCGGCGACATCGACGTAGCGGGCCAAGCTGGCCAATCACGGCGCCGGAGTCCAAGTCACCGAACCGGTGGGTTCTCCAGAAAACCTCGCCGCATGGAGGTTTTGTCTTTGAGTGCACTCCTCCAAGGCCAGGCGCCGCCTACCTTGGCCGGGGCGGCTGCTTTCCGCCAGGGTTCCGACCCTAGGCGGGCGGCTACCGCCCGGGTGATCCACCGTCATTGCCGCGGCCGACTCCATGGCCGTGGCTCTAGCGGCCGCTTCCTGCTCCATCGCGGACTGCTGTTCCGCCATCGCCGCCTGAAGAAGGGTCGAAGAGTTTGAACCGATGCTAGCGCTCCCCTACCTGGCGCGCCACTGACGGAGTGTTCTCCGCTCAACCACTGCGGATCACACCCCTGGTCAGATTTTTAGTCTGCTAGCCAACTCGATCAAGCTCGGTTCGATTTGAGCGTCGGGCACAATGAGGAGCGACTCGCAGATTTACCCAGGTTCGGACCCCCTCGAGGGTAATAGTCCTACTCCTGCTGAGCCTTAGCTCTTTTCTGATTGTGGTTGAATGGGAATGTGTTTACAGGGTGCTTGTGAACTGCGTGTGTTCGAAACCTCTCTTTTACTCGTCCTCCTCCCCCTTTTATACAAGCCTCAAACCGACGGAGAGAGCGGGGAGGGTAGGCGTCTGATACTCTGATTCGGACAAGACAGGTGAGACACGACAGAAAGACGAACGCAGCATCGTCATACTTAACGGCGCCGCCCTCGCGATGCCATGGCGACCTCGACCCAGACAGACACACCGGTGAGATCATGGGCGGGACCCGACTTGCTCCTCCGACGCGGCGATCATCTTAAGCAAACCTTCTCTCTGCGGTCAATTCTTACGTACCCGAAGGATGCCCGCCGACTGCAGGGTCATCAGAGCGTAATTATTTCTTCAGCTGTCTATCCGCGCGTGATGTCGCATTAAATGCGCTTCGTCCTTCGCAGCAGGGGGATCCTTCGTCCCGAAGCCTCCTTCTACAACGTTCCCTGCCGCGCGGGCCCCACCTGACGTGTGGGACCCTCGCCTGGTCTTGAGAGGGGGCTCGCCCATGCACCCGCCTGGCGCGTGGGGCCCTCGCCTGGTCTTGAGAGGGCTCGCCACGCCCGCTTTGGCGCGTGGGGCCCTCCTTGGCCTCTGAGGGGCTCGCCCACGGCTGGGGCTGATCGCCCGCTGACGACGCTGGGGCCCTCCTTGAGCGCTGAGGGGCTCGCCCACGCGCTGGGGCCTTGCTCGCCCGCCTGACGCGTGGGGCTCGCCTTGTCTTCTCAGGACTCTTTGTACCCCGGTATTTATTACACCGATAGACCTCTAATTTGGAACGGAGGGAGTACAGGATAAAACCAGAGATAACTAAAAAAGAACACTAATTTGCCTAATTTAGATACAAGAGTCTGCTCTGAACTGATTTACCGCAAAGCCAATTATACAATTGTTGGGCCGATTATGCAATTGGGCTTAGTCATTTTCTGGTGTCGGACATATGCCCCCTTTATTTTTGCTACATGAGAACATGTTGTAAATATCTTCGATCATTGGTCGATACATCCTGTTACCTCGAGATCCCATCCAACCGTTGGATCTTTGCACTTGCAATATTATCACGACACTACACATTCTCCGAGGAGTCGTGCCTATCTAGTAAAATTCTAGTTTCATCTCTATCTCTATCTCTATCTCTACTCCTTTAAAAGCATCAGTTTTTAATTGAGGCCTGGTCGACACACACAATCCAAACCGTCCACCGCTTCCATCGGACGGTCCAATTCTGGCTCGGATCCTTGCATCCCACTCATGCGGCTTGCATCGCCGCGGAGAGGGCAAACCTCACCCCACGATCCCCATCCCCGACGCCCGTCACCTCTCCCAAGAACCAACACCGCCGCCCGCTCTCCAATCTCACTTGCAGGCCGCCGCCTTTCCATCCCGCGATCGCCGCCATAGCCATCAGATATTTCTTCTCCCCACAGCAAGCCGCTGCCCCTAGCCTGCCTCCCAACTCCCGCATGTCAGCGCCGCCTCGCCTCCCACGCCGCCGCCACGTTGCCTCTTCGCCTCCACCACGACGGCGCCGCCCATCCTCGCCCCTCCCCACACCGGCGGGCGCGTGGCCCTCCTCCTTCACTCACGGCGCCCTTGACCGCCTCGCCTCCCACGCCGTTGCCGTCGCCGCCGCCTCTGAGTTAGCTCCCCCTCTCTCTCTCTCTCGTAACGTATAGCAGCCGCCGCGCGCCCGGCAACTCCCTCTCTCTCCGTGCGGCCGCCACCAAGCCCCAGGCACACACCGCCCTCCTCTCTCTGCTGAAAGAGGATCCTAAGGCCTAGAGGGGGTGAATAAACAATTTTAATTTTCTTTTGATTATTCTCAATTAAGCATCAAATTAATAGTGACCCAATCCTAGTGTCAATTGATACACAAGGCGAAGCGATAAACAAGTCAACAAGCAACTAAGACATGGCATCACAATCAACACATTCAAAGCAACGGTAGTAAGTGCGGAAAGTAAATAAGAGGCGACACGGTGTTTGTTTGACCGAAGTTCGAGCCGAACTCCTACTCTCCGTTGAGGCTACCCTTGCGCAAGGACCGGCTCGCTCTCGAGCCTCACGCCTCACTTACTCCCGGTAGTCGTTCCGCCACTCCGCGAGGTGGACTCACACCACCGTGCACCGACTCAAGAGTAGCCACACGCCGAGGCCTACTCTCAAGCCCACGCCCACGAAGGATATCTTCAAAAGTAACAAGCCAAACGCCTGATCATGCCGGATCGAAGGACTTCCATGAAGCTCGGTATTGGGGTTTGATGGATTGTGGCTTTGGATGATCTTGTGGGTGGAGGAATGGCTCTAGAACACCTAATTGATGAGCTATGAATGTGGTAGGTGAAGTGGGCAAAGAAACCTCAAAATAGCCACCACTAGATAGGTATTTATAGCCCTAGAGCAAAACTAGCCGTTGCCCCTCGGAAGAGGACAAAAGACTAGCCGTTACACTCTCTGGACGCCGTCCGGCTGCAGGCTGCTTCTTTCGAAAAAAAAAGCTTATCGGACGCCGTCCGTCCCACGGACGCCGTCCGACAAGACCTGGATCGCATAAGCGCTAGCTCACGGACGCCCCAGACGCCGTCCGGCAAGCAAATCAGATAAAATTAGTACTTTATCGGACGCCGTCCGTAACGACCGGACGCCGTCCGACGGTGAGTGTAAAAGCGAGTTTGGGCTGGTCGGACGCCGTCTGGATTTTCCAGACGCCGTCCGGCAGAGAGGAATTTCGGCTAAAATGTTAGGGGGAAAAATAGGTGGGTTTCTCTCTCTCTAGAAATCTCTCAAAGAGATATTTGGGCATTTATAGATGTGGTGGACTACGGATACCGAGTTTTCAAGAATTCGCAAAGATCCAGCATAGTCCGAGATATTCGAACCCCTTTTGAAATCCGACGAAAAACAGGAAATAAACCTAACTACTCCTAATCTATACGTGACCTCTTCTCTCGCCCGATCACGCACTGAAATCTCGGAGCAGCTCACAAATTGTCGTCGCTTCAGATAAGGGTTTTGCAAAAACGCCGAGTCTTCGCTAGGGTTCCGAGAAGTCCAAAAACCCCCTAGCACTTTATATTAATTAATTTGACATCAATGCCACTAATAAAAATTAGGGCTCAACCATGCTCACATCTGCTCCCTCTCCCCTCCTCTCTCTTCAGGTTTGGGTGGCCCCTTCCGCGTTAGGGTAATCCGCAAGAGCCGCCACGACGAGAGCCTTCTAAAGAAGCACCGTGACGGGCTCCCGGCCTCCGCTGCCGCCACCGCGCCGGATGGTCCACTTCTCCACGCTCCAGCAGAAGGTGTGCTCTTTCCCGGTCCCCGATCTGATCGGTTTTGGTATGGTTCGTGATGGGGGAGCCTCGATCTTATGGGTTTGGATCTCTCTCTCTCTGGACGCGCGTAGCTGGAGGTCATTTTTTTAAAAAAATCTGGGAACCATGTCCAGATTCCTTACCATCATTAACCCTCGATGCATGTGGTTTTGTGTTTGCTCCACCAAAATAACCATTTTGTATTATTCAATTCTCTGGATGAACCAGCCCCATCATCTGTCACGGTCTCTGATGATTTCTCAACATGTTGAATTTCAATTTCCCTCTTGCTACCAGAGCTCTGGCCAAGGTAAACAACCTCCTTAGTGTTAAGCACAGAAAAACCCCATGATTTGTGATGGTGATTTTATGTAGAAATTGTTGGTTTGCTGACACGAGGATTGTAGGATGATCATCTAATTTGCTTGCTTGAATGCTACTTGTGGGCAGAAATGGGACACTGATACTAGAAGGCCTCGAGTAATTCTCACATGCAATGCCGGTTGACAATTGTTGGTGGCTTGGTGCCACCATAGTATTTCCGATGTGTTACGTCTCTAATGCTGATTGTGCTATTAGCTCTCCGATAATATTCTTAATTTAGTAGCAAGAGCCATATTGATAATATAATCCATTTGAAGGGCTCTAACCAAAGTATTTGATCCTCTTTGTATGTCACAGCCTCGAGATACATGCTATGTCGCAGATGAAGGGCTAACTGATTTGAAGTACAGCGGCCATCAGCCTCAGGCACATTCTTGGGGTGAATTCCTTGTGCTCAGGGCCATCAGCCTCAAGTAGTAAGAGTTTGTTTCAGATTGATTATTTTACATTGCTAGCCTATCATCATATCAGTAACACTAGAAACCACCTGACATTGATATTTGAAAGTTATCGATAGTTTGCATTTCATGATAGTCCAATGGAAAACATCAGCATTAACAGCTGATCCATGATAAACCTTTCGAGTGATTTGCTGATTCATGTATGTTTGTTAGGTTCATGAAGCCCTCCCTGGGAGCTATGTTTCATGGCATGCTAATGATGAGCCGCTCAATGGACCTACTCCGGACATAGCATCTGTGACATTTGGATGCGAGCGTGAGTTCTTGCTGAGGAAGAAGCCAACAAAATTACAAGGTATGTGGCAATAACTACAAGACATCTAAAGTGACATTCCCACTGGTAGATTTTGGATTCTAGGCTGTAAACATTGGCGGCATCAAGAATTGATTCATTTTTATCATCCACCAGGTGCTACCGGATTATTAAGGTAAACATGACAATTATCAAATTAACATCAGCCTGAAATGAACCATCACAGCTTTATGTAGATGATAGTAAAAGGTAAAATTAAGGAGAGGGCTGAGAAATGGAAAGAGGGTAAGACAAAAGGCTAATAGGAATCTATACTCTATCAACTTTTCCCAATTTTATTTATGCGAAGAGTTCTACCATTTTATTAAGAAAAATTCAGATGTGTTAGCTTGCTCTACTAAAGGTATCGAATAATTAATTTTGGCATGAGCACCAGAATAATAACAAGGATTTTATATTTGTTCTCTTTTTGGATACCTATAAAGGAAGTGTTGGAGCTTTGAATCTCTCCAAAGCTCTAGCAGATGTGCAATAACCACAGCTTATATAGTCATAGCATTTCTCTTACCCTGGAACAGCCTTATTGAATATTTGATAGTTAGAATTTTCACTTTGGCATTTGATAATTTTTTCTTAGGTTACAATTAAGTATCTTAAGGGAGGGAAGGAGTTGAAAATGGATTTGCTTGTGATGGAAAATCTTTTATTTGGGCGGAATATTACAAGACTTTATGATCTCAAGGGATCTTCAAGGTCAAGGTATATCGCAGACTCCAGCAACAACAAGGTCCTTCTTGATCAGAACTTAATTGAGGCGATGCCAACATCACCAATTTTTGTTGGGAACAAGGCAAAACGACTCCTGGAAAGAGCTGTTTGGAATGATACTTCTTTTCTTGCAGTAAGTTCAGATTCCAACAGTGAGAATTATTCATTTAACGCATTATTTCCTTGCGCTCATACTTACCAAAAATGTGGAAAATATCAGGGTTATTGGTTAAACATCTGTTCTTTTTTTTTTCAAGTAAGATAATCTTCACCTTGATTATACATTTGAAGTTGGCTCCTCAAAATACCTAACAGGATGGTTATTGCTGTAGCAATTTCTTTTTCAATAATTCAATCTTACTTTTTTTTTTTCCATTGTATCCTCTTTTGGCCGATTTTATTTTGTCCTTGAATTGCCAGTCGTCCTAAGAGACATATTTTCAGTTCTTTTCTGCAAAATTCTTAATGTGAAGGGACTAGGGTTGCTGTGAGAAGGTATACTGATATATGTAAGCTATAAGACTGTATATTGTGCATTTTCCCTCCAAATATGGAGAGAATCATATCTGGTTGCTAAATATTTTTCAAGATGTGCATAGATTGTAACTTCTTGGATGCCATGCCCAGTTTATAGCTTCTGACGAACCTTCATAACATCTTAACTTTTGAATTATACCATTGTAATGCATGGTCCCATGAATGAATTATACTTTTGGGCCTTAAGCAATTAAGCAAATAATGTAGTGCTATTCTTTGCATTGCAGTCATTCTTGCTTCAAAAATAGATCATGCCACGATGAACAAATTTAATACAACTGCCACGATGAACAAATTTAATACAACGTGTGAATGCTAATTATACATAACGTTCGTAATTCATTTATGTCATTCTTGATTAGAATGTCTGGCTGTTGCACCCTGAAGCTAATGTTTATAATTCCTACTATCAGGCATACAGTGCTAAATGCAATACTTCTCACTGTTTTTTATTTCTGATATTTCTATCCATTATGCCGGATAGACTGTGTCGGACTACTTAGACTGTGTCGGACTACTCTAATCATGGTAGTGCTAAACTGATCGATCTGGCTATTCCTGGCAGCAGTGACCTTCAGATTCGGGCTGGGTATTCTCCTGTGCTCATTTGCACAGATCCGATAGCATTCATAGAGTTCCATCTCAAGAATCATCGGGTGTATATATTCTTGCAACTGTAATTATGTCAGTTTTTTCTCTTCGGTCCTATATGTTAGTTTAAAGTGTCGTTGCAGTAGTTTTCATTTAATTTTGGTCGAATGTAAAGAACAAGGAGCGCCGCATTTTTTCCTGCAACTGTTTTTTAATAAGTTCCTCTGATATTTATTTGGAGGGCTGTTGCCGTCTACAATAACAAAATAAAAGTAAGTCATGTTCATGCATATGTTTTCCATGTTTCTGCTAGATGTAACTACTAATACATTGAAACAATAAGCACTAATATTTTCTTTTTATTTCCAACTAACCTCTATGGTTCGGTGCAGCAAGAACACTTGGCGTCTTGGCCACATGCCTATATATTTGATCGAAGTACACACTCAAGATGAAGAATCGCTTTCTTTTGAAAGTTATCACAACAAAAGCATAAACATATGTTGTCATCTTTGGATTTTTTATGTTTAATTATTGGTCAAAAATCTGTTTGTGTACCATCCCTTAGCAACATTTAATTTTGTTGCTTGCTCTTGAATAGTTGCTCAATGCGATGATTCATATTGTCTCAAAATTAATGCTAAAGGAGGTTATAGAGGCTGCGCCCTGGTATGCTATATTGCAGTGATTGTTCTATCAGTACGACTCATAATATTTGACTTGCTCTTGATCAGTCTGCTTTTTGCTGAATTAAAATTTCATGATAAGCCATGATTATGGTTCCTATGATGTTATGTTATCAGCTTATATGACACTTACATCGGATAACATTGCCTATGTTACAGTGTATCTACAATGCAATAATATTATGTTTGTGGAGCTTCTGTTTTTTTGTTAATCATGGCCATCATCATTGATGACTTAATGCTAAACAGTTGAAATTTGCCTATGTTACAGTGTATGTACAATGCAATAATATTATATTTGTGGAGCTCCTGTTTTTTTATGTGTTAGATTTGCTCTTTTTATTGCATGGCAGGTGTGGATGTGCACATTCTAATTTGCAGTACTGTCGGGGATTAGATTACGGCCCATTGCCATGGCCCACTCCCTGACGGCCCAATCGGACAGCCTACCAGGGCCCAGCTCCTGGAAGGTTGTATCAGCCCATATGCATCTTGCTTAATGCCTTCTGGTGGCGAGATGCGTAATGGCCAAGGTTTCTTGTTTGAGTCCGACTCGAGCGAGTTCTCTGCACTACGAGAAGACCTTGACGTAGTTTCCGGATTGGATTAGGAGTCGTGATCCCCAAGATTAGGAGATTACCTTATCTACCGTAGGTTATATTTGGCATGTCTTGAGTTAATTCGATCTCGTAGTTAGCCCGGCCCGATATTCCTCGGTAGGTCGGTTTGCTCCGCACTATATAAACCATGCCCCTACGGCGTTTAGGGGGCATCTGGCATTGAGTTTTACATCTTAGCATCTAGCTTAGACCCTTGGCAGATAGATTTTCGCATACTACTCGTCGAGACCTGCTGATCTCGCCGAGTCCCACCTTGTAATCCTCTTTGATATAAAGAAAGGCTGGACGTAGGGCTATTATCTCTCCCGAGAGGCCTGAACCAGGATAAAACCCACATCTCTGTTCGTTCTTTGTTCGTAGTTGTTCGGCGTGTCTCCTATCTCAATTCTAAAGAACCTTGGTTGACTTGGGTCAATATCCCAACCGTCGACAGCTGGTGCCGTCCGTGGGGACACGCAGATCGAGCATGTCGAACTCATCGTGATCTGAGAGATACTTCCTGAGGGCTACGACTCAGAAGGACAGGACGTTTCATCCCCTGTCAGTTCAGATCGATCTGTTCGATCTCGAACACTTTCCGTATCCGAGGCTGAAATCTGCGCCTATATGGCGAAGATAGCCTCGAATCGCCTCCGTCATCGGCGATGACTACGGAACCGATGATCTTTACGACGGTTTAGATTTATCGGATTCAAGACTATGTCGGTAGATTCTACTGTGGAACACAATGATGACACCGTCTAGCATACCTTCGCATGGCCCGTAGCATTAACATGGCGATGTAGGAACCTCGAGGATCCCGCGACGGCCGTGGCGGCTGGCGGTCGGGCGGATTAACTCGCTCGGCATCAAGGCGAGGTCGCTGTGGGTGCTCGCGAGCAAGGCGTCGTCGCCGCAACCTCGATGATTCCATCAATCGGTCGTGCGCGGTTCGCGATCGGTGCAAGCGACCGCGTCGCGACCCACCTCGTGTGTCTCGCCAAGTCTCCCGGCGAAGTTTCTCTGTCCGGATTAGTCCCCATGCGAAACCGGACTCGGTCGGGCAAAACGCGGATGCCTCGGGGTCCCGAACCCTAGAGCGTAGTCGGGACGACTTCGCGGCCATAACCTCGGTGATTAGATCTACCAACCAGCCGACCTCGCCAAGCATAAGCGATCTTTGTTGCTTCTAACCTAGAACGATTGGTGAAGGCTGAAGTCTCTAGGAGAAATCAACGACTCCTCGAGCGGTAAGCAGCCCAAACCGCCGGAATGGTTCGGACACTCGATCGATCGCGTGACCTTCGTCACCGTCGAAGGATCATCGTCCTGAGCAAAGCTACCGTGGTCGCCGTCGCTCGCCGAGTCCTCGTAGTCATCGCGACCACGAGGGGCAAGCGCTGCGATGATCACGGACGGTCCCTCGTGAGGAGCGCGTCGTCGCAACCACAAGGAAGGGCGTGGTGGGCTCGTCACGGAGAGTTTCTCGGGCGAATCATCCGTTCAGCGAGAGTTCCTCCGCGCCGCGGGACCAACGTCTTTTCAAGACTAGGTTACTGCCGGGAAGGTGGCGGTCATCGCTTTGGGGCTGCGGGGCTTTCTCCGACGAGCTTGGTGTCCGATGGCCCTCAAAGTTCAAGCCGGTCACATGGAGAGGTACAATGGGACCCGAACCCGAGAGAATTCCTTTCCATCTCACGCTGGCCATCATGGCGGCGGGGTGACGAGCTTCGTTATGGCTAATTATCTCCGATCGTCCTTGAGGTCTTTGCTCGGGCGTGGTCGCTCAATCGGCGGAGGGTTCCATCACTCATGGAACCCGGCTTTGTGGCCTCGATCGCTAATTTCCGGAGGCATTACGTGCGTCTGGTAAGGAGGATGATCTGCACGGATGATCCGGATGAGCAGGAGACCCTCCGCAACCGTGAAGCGTTTCATTAAGATCCGCAACACGATCCGAACATCTCGGATGAATCTGTTGTCGCGTCTTAAAAAGCGGAGTCCGCGACGAAGCGCTCACCCAGATCTCGAGATCAACGAGACCGACAGATAACGACTTTGTTCAAGGCGGTGACCATATGCCAACGCGGCAGAGCGCGTTGATACAAAAAGGCGTTCGACAAGGCGCGTGCCGCCCGACTGGTGTGGATGAGAAGAAGAAGAGAAAGAAGAACCACGGTGACAAGAAGTCCCAGAAGAAGAAGAACAAAGGTGATGCGAACAATACCGTCGCTGGTATAGATCGCGCACCTCCTCCCAAGGATAGGCAGAAGAAGCCCAACAATAACTACAAGGGCAAAAAGCCCGCTCAGGGAGGCGGACAAGGCAAGAAAGGTCCAAGCGACCGATTTTGCACGTTCCACCAGCACACGGGCATGATATACGCCACTGTAGAACTTGGGCTGCAAAGCTCGAAGATTTCTACAACGGCAAGGGCCCAATGCCCACCCTGCCCGAACAAGGTGATGCCGGTAAGGCCAAGCGCCAAACCGACGATGGTGATCGGGAAGATGACGATGAATATCAAGAGCCCGTGAACCATATCGCCGTCATCTTCGGCGGCTCCTCGGCTTACACCTCTCCACGCAGCCTTAAGGAAGCTGCTCGGGAGGTCCACAACGTTGAAAAGGCAAAACCTCAGCCTGAGTCGATGAAGTGGACCGAGGTCCCCATCTCCTTCTCTCAGGAGGATTGCCCCACTGGGATGACCAAGCCTCAGCGGCTCCCTCTGGTGGTCACCCCGACCATCAGCGACGCAAGAGTTGGCCGTGTACTCGTAGACGGCGGGAGCGCTTTGGACTTGCTTTCTGCTAAGGTCTTGGACGAGATGCAAATTCCTCGTTCCAAACTGAAGGAAGTCGCAATGCCCTTCTACGGGATTGTTCCGGGAGAAGCTGTCAAGCCGTTGGGACAGGTTGTCCTGCCTGTCACCTTCGGCAACCCAAGCAACTTCCGGACAGAGTTGATCACTTTCGACGTGGTCGACTTCCCGTCGGCGTACAACGCAATCTTGGGCAGGCCATCTCTCGGTAAGTTTATGGTCAGGTCCCACCACGCTTACCATTGCGTGAAGATACCGGTCTAACGGTGTGATCACGGTCAAGGGCAACTACAAAGTCTGCTTTGGATTGCGACGGCGATCCTTGCCTGATCGACCAGGCTTCGCCATGCGATCTGAAGTTCCGCAGACCAAGTCAGACGCCCTAAGGTCTCCTTCACCGGGGGAGAAACCAAGGAAGTTCCATTGCCGTGAACAGCGATACTTGAAGACAGTTCACTTGGGGCTAATCTGGACCCCAAATAGGAAGCGGGCTCATTGCCTTCCTCCGAGCTAATGCGAGATGTGTTTGCACAGGAGCCATCGACATGCCCGAGTCCCAAGAGGTTATCGAGCACAAAGCGGTTGTCGGCGGACAAAAAGCTTGTTCGCCCGAAGCTTCGTCGCTTTTGAATTCAAGCGGGGATCATCAAAGATCGACTTGGCAAGCGCTTTCATTGCCGGTTCATCCGCGAGGTTGATCACACCGAGTGGTTAACAAACCTGTCATTGTAAAGAAGAAAGGCGGCAAGTGGAGGATGTGTGTCGATCACACAGATCTGAACATTGCTTGTCCTAAGGACAATTTCCGCGCCTCGTATTGACCACCGGTCGATGTGATCATGACGCCCGACTCTGAGTTTTTAGATGCTTACTCGGTTACCACCAAATAAGCATCTCCCAGGATGAAGAAAATCGCCTTCATCACCCCTTCGCACTTTACGCTATACGACCATGTCTTTCGGTCTGCGCAATCTTTGGTGCCACGTTCCGATGCTTAATGGAAGACCTTCCTAGAACAAATATGAAAAAACCTAGAGGTCTATGTCGGCGACATAGTTGTAAAAACAAGTATGCTCCAGATCATGTAAAAGACACAGCGAGAGACTTTTCGTAATCTCACGGGCATCGAATAAAATTAAATCGAGAGAAGTGTACCTTTGGTGTTCGATCGGAATGTTGCTCGAGTTATGTTATTGGTTACAAGGTATTTACGCCAACCACGAAAAAATCGAGGCCATTGAAAATATCTGCTCTCAACTACCGTAAAGGAAATCTGAGCCTCATTTGGCGGATGGTTGCTCTAAGCGAGTTTATTTTCCGTCAAAGCGAACGCGGCTGCCCTTCTTTAAGGCCTGCGCCAAGCACAATGGTTTTGAGTGGGCGGAAGAAGCGATAGATCCTTCCAGGATCCGAGCGATACTGTCCAATCCTCTCGTCTTGACTACCCCGCAAACATGGCGGCGAGTCTCTTGTACCTAGATTACACGCCACAAGCGGTGGCGCGGTCTTGACGGTTGAAAGGAAGGCATCAATGACCAATCTATTACGTGGCGGTACTTCACGGATCAAAGGAGCGTTACCACGAGGTCCGAAGCTACTCTCGCCTTGCTCATGTCCTCGAAAGCTTCGCCACTACTTCGAGCGCATCAAATCTGGTCCCGACCACGTTCCCTCGGGAGAAATCCTACTAACAAGGAATCTAGCGGACGTATAGCTAAGTGGGCAATGGAACTAGCGAGTTTGATCATTATTTGTTGCCCAACCGCTATTAAGTCACGTGTCCTAGCCGACTTTGTCATTTGAATGGACTTGCCGCCCAAATCGAGGAAGCTCCCGAGCAACCCGATGAACCCTCTTGGACCATGTTTTTCGATGGCTCGCGCCTTTGGAAACTTCGGGGGCTGGTTTTGTTCTCATCTCCTCAAGGAGAGCAACTCGATATTCTATCCAACTACACTTTGCGGCGACTAACAACGCTGCAGTCTGAGGCCCTCCTCGCCCGGACTAAGGCGTGCAAGTCGCTTGGTGTCCAACGGTATTGTGAAGGAGATTCACGGTGGTCATCAATCGGGTTAACAAGGAGTATCGGTCTTTGCGATGACTCAATGGCGCGATACTGGTTGAAGTGAGGAAGTTGGGCGGCATTTTCGATTTTTCGAAGTGCTCTTCGTGCCCAGGAAGGACAACTTCCTAGCCGACCAGCTATCCAAGTATGAATCCTCACGAGAATCTGCTCCGGCAGGGGTGCTCGTCGAGCACCTCCACAAGCCCTCAATCACGTCTCCGGACGAGGCAACGAGGCAGTGGTCTTGTCTCCGTTATCGAAAGCGGTGTGTGGATCGGACAACGCCATTTGTCCGGTACCTTGTAGATGGGACCATGCCCGACGACGAAGCCGAGCGTTCCCGGCTTACAAGGCGTGCCGCTCCATACAAGCTTGTGGACGGCATCCTTTACCGTCAAGGTGCTCGGGAGTTCTCTCCAAGTGCATCTCGCAGCGAGGGTGTGTTCCTTCTTAGGGACATACGAGGGTGCTGTGGCAACCACGCCTCCTTGAAACTACGGTCGGCAAGCGTTTACGCATGGGCTATTATTGGCCTCTTTGCGTTACAAGATGCGGGACATCGTGACTAAATGCAAGGCTTGCCAATTTCACGCCGGAAGGCACACAAGCCCCCCAAGAGCTCCAAACAATCCCCCATCTTGGCCTTTTTCCACGTAGGGTGCATGTCTGCTCGGCCCATTCCTAAGGGGTACAAGGGCTATACACACCGCTTTCGTGGCCATAGACACTTTTACAAAGTGGATTGAGGCGAGCTCTGTGTCGCCTCTTCACCCCAAAACGGTTGTTCGCTTTTCAAAAGCGGCGTGGTCACGCTTTGGGATCCCCAATAAGGCGATCACGATATAGCGGTACCCGATTGACGAACTATTCCAGAATCTGCGAGCAATTTGGGCACCAAAGTCTGTTTACGCCTCATGGCACATCCACGAGCAATGGAAGCGATCGGCGAGCTAGCAGACGGATAGTCCGAGGTATTAAGCGGCGGTATTTGCTGCTCTCGGCGAGCGCAACAAGGCTGGGTCGGCGAAGTTCCTTCCGTCCTCTGGCGATTCGCTTTTGACGGTAGGCGGCAAAACTCCTTTCCAATTGGTCTATAGTGCGAAGCCATCACGCCCGCGAAATCGTACTCGGTTACTTCTCGCGACGAGCTCGGTCAACAGTTGACGATGGCGAGGCGCCTCCTCGATCTCGATCTCCTCGAAGGCACACGCGACCGGGCACAAATCGGGATGGCGCGCTACCGGCAAGATCTTCGCCGCACGCGCCGCCAAGTCGATTCGACCAAGGGCTTTGAAGGCGGGCGACCTGCTTCTGCGCCGTGTCGAGAACTTGTCCAATGCCAACAAGTTAACTCCTCGTTGGGAGGGCCGTTCACGGTCGTTTCTTCTGCTTTCGCCCGGGCCGTTCGCTGGCTATGGAGGACGGAGAGAGTGACCAAACTTGGAACATCGACCCGCCGTAAGTTCTTTGTGTAGGTCTTTTCTGTTTTCTTAGCCCTGCGCCTTTTGTAAACTTCGCGCCTTAGTTCGTCCAAGTCCCTCGGGCACCATGCAAAGTTCAATCCAATTCTCAGTGAATCCTCGCGGCCTCTGTGCCCATTTTCACTACTTGTCTTCTCAGACTACTTTCTTCTGGTAACACTTGATGGCTGCCCGGCCTTGCGAACTCTTGGCTCCGCAATCTTAAGGATTGTTCTCTACCCGTATCTGGTTTTGACAAGTTCCTAAGCTCAGGGTTGCGTAACACAGCCTTTCCACCTTGCCGCTAAGTCTGCTCTCGTAAGCCCTCCGCGGCAGAGGCACTTATTGCTTAGCGCGACCACTTGGTAAAGCTCGCTCTCGTAAGCCCCATGGCGGAGGCACTTTCCTTGTTCGGTTACTCTCGGGCGCCTAACTTACGTCAGCGAAGCGGACTACGGAACGAATCGAGCAAAATGCGGGTGTCGCTCTTTCTCTCTACGCGTGCTCGAGTTCATAGCTTAGGTTCTCGAGCATCGTCCGTCATCGAGGCTAGGGTGTCGCACTTTCTCTTGTGCACTTGTTCGGGTTATAAACTTCGGGTTTCGGCGAGATACTGTGAAGGGGGGAGTTAGGCGAGCGCTCTACCGTTTTTAAACTTCCTAGCTGTTAGCTTTTCTCTTAGTTTCATTAGTTCTTGTCTTTTCTTTGCTCTTTTTGCGGGAAAAAAAGGTAAGTACTATTATATTTACTCAAAAGTTTGGTACAAGACCCTTTTCAGATTCTGACCGCAGTGCTACTTAGGAGCAAGTTTGCTCCTTGACTCCTCAACTTCTAACTTGAGGTGCACGACTTATACTGAGCCTTGATTCCTTCCTGGCTTTAGCTCGGGCGTTCGATCTCCTCCTTGCTCCGCTTGGCTTGCGCCACCTCTCTGCCGGATGGCCTCGACCTCCTCGGTCTTGGCCTTGGTGATCGGTTAGAGCCTCGCTCTGGTGACTCATTGCTTTCGGCCGTCTTAGCTTGCTCGTCCGGCTCCTTGACCTTCTTCTGCGGTGATCGCCCTCACGCCATCCCACAGATCTCCTCGATCTCTCCTGCGAAGCCCACAGGTTGAGATCTTTGCTTGAGACCATCGAAGTCTGCTCTTCTTTATCAAGTTTGGGCCTTGAGTCTCTTGGCTTCCGCCGCAAGTCGGTCCCGCCGTTGGGAAGCATCAACAAGTCTGCTCTTGAGCCACTTCGTGCGGCCCGGCTTCTCCTCCATGATGCTCGCCTTAATGGCTTCTTGCAAGCTCCTCGGCCTCTCCTAAGAGAGACTCGCGAGAACGCCTCTCTTGACGGTCGGACTTTGAGCCTCTTCATCCTTGCCTTGACCACTTGACTTTGGGGTGGTGCAGAGGGCCCGCTCGGGCTCCCTCGTCCGGAGGTGCTCCGGAGGGGCCAAGATCTGGCGCTCCACTCGGCAGTGACGCCGTCCTCGAGCTCCTCCATGGTGTCCTTCAAAACACGAGAGAAGACTAGTTAGCGCTTTTGCGGTAAAACTACCAACTAAGTTAGAAGCGATCTTGGTGTTTACCTTCCCAAGTCGTTGCTTGATCCATGACAGCAGCGGTCCTCGAGCCATCGTCCGAAGCCCGCTTCGTCTTGGGATGAGGCGGCGCGTTCTTGCCGTCGCCGCCTTGTTCGCTCCTTCTTCTTCGGGGCGCGATGTCTGCCGGGAAGCAGAGCGGCAAGCGGCGCTTTCGTCTCGCGCTCCTTCTCCTCTTCCTTTTCCTCTTCCGCCGACGTCTTGGGCTAGGCGAAACCACTCCGCCGGGTGGCGCCGTTGTTTCCTGGGGCGGGGCGACTTGCGCGACCGCTCGGGGCTTCTTCATGTTCCTGGCGGTGGGGTTTTACCACCTTTCGCGGAGAATCCGTCGCCTCGGGGTGAGCTGCCCTGCGACGAAGTGCTGGCAGACCGGCCGCTTTCGGTCCTGCCGGCGGCTTCCGAACCATCGCCTTGGCACCGAAGTCCGTGGCGCCGCTTCGCCATTTTTTTGCCTCCAGCTCCACGCGCTTTGGCGCGTCGATCTGCTCATTGAGCCAGCGGCAGCAGAGCTCCACGCCGCCCGGCTTGTCCTTGAGGCTCGCCAACCTCCTTTGCCGTGGCCGCGCGTCACGGATTTCGGCAACAAGCGACCGCTTCAGCGCCTCCTCGGCGTCGTCGTGGCGGTCTCTTCTTGGGCGGTGATGAAAAAGAGTTGATCGTTAAGTCGAGCGCGTCGGAAGGTTGGAAGGTCTAAAGATCGATTCCTACATACCGCCGTGGAAGGCTTGATTACGATCTTCTTCGCGGAACCTTCCGCCTCTTCCTCGGGGGCTCCTTGGCGGCTTCTCCGTCTTGGCCCTTGGGTGTTCAGGGCGGCGAGCTCGGCTCCTGGTGGTGGCGCTCCTCTCGCAGCAAGCAAGAAGTTTTTCCTTGCGACTTCTTCTTCGAGCCTCCTGCGCTCGGCGACTGTGCGGCCGATCCATGCGGCGGGGTGAGCTTATGGTAACGCCTAAGCCGAAGGCCTGGTCTTTACCTCTTCGTCGCTCTGCTTTCGGCGAGGAGGAGGGCGTGGTCTCTTCCTCATTGGGGGTGACCAGCGCGCCGCTTGGTCTGCTGATGCGTTCGTCGCCGCGGTGGTCTCTTCGATGGTCGGCGGCCGCCGTGTGGGCGAGCTCGCGTCGGCTCGGCCGCCACCTTGGGCTTTGTGGCCGCCTTGGCCTTGCCCTTCTTCGCCTTCTCCTTCTCGCACCGGAGAGCTCCTCAACGATCCTCCAAGGATCACCGTCCTCCTCCTGCTTTTTGAGAAGCGGGCGTTAGCATTTAAATAACATTGCAAGTCTAGCAACATAGGTGAGGTAAGTAATTTACCTCGTGCATGCGGACAAGCACGTTCTTGTGGCGGTGTCGCCACCTGCGCGGTGACCTCCCGTCCTTTTTCGCGCCTTGACAGATGGCGTCGACCCTTCGGTCATCCATGCGTCGGTTGGCTTCTCTGTCCGGACGGATGAAGTCGTTAATTCTGTTCGGAGGAAATGATCAATGAAAAGGTTGAGTCTTAAAGGCACTTACCCGTGCTCTCCTTGTGATGTCTTTCCATCCCTCTATCTTGTAGAAGGGATAGAACCTCCTCCGCAATGACGGACCACACTCGCTTGTGAAGTCTCGAATGATCTCCCGCCTGCGTGAGCCCGAGGCTCACGAGGAGGCGATCTTCCTTGTCGTACCAATCCTCGGCGGACATCTCCGGCGAGGCATTGGGGTTCCTTTGCTTGGCGCCTTCCGGTGAAGACGAAGTTCTTGTCGCCGCTCCGCTTCTTTGTAGAACCACCTCACCCACCACGCGCCCATCGAGTCGGCGGTGGTGGGCGAGGATCTGGCGTCGTCGGCGGTGGCCCGAGCTTGAGATAGTAGCACCCAGCAGCTGAGCGGCGGAGCTGCTCCTCGTCACCTGTAATAGTGGAGAACATTTCCACCGGTGGATCGATGCCCAGATAGCCCTCGCACAAAAAGCGAAGACGCCATCCGGAGGATGGAGTTCGGATTGAGGTTCGCCACCTCCAATCGTGATGTTCAAGAAGGCCTCAACGAAGTCGCTTTGGAGACCTCAACCCGAGCAGTCGAATCTGCTGAAGGTCGATTTAACTCTCCTCGGCGGCTCGGGAGTATCCTCCTCTCCGGCGACCTCCACTACCGGTGTCGATGTGGCCCTCCTCCTCCCAGATCCTAAGGTCCTCCTTGGTCAAGCTAGTGCTGTGAATTTGGCCATAGCGATTCCTGTATGGGACGAGCGGGGTTGGTGATGGAGTTTGGGTGTTTGATCTTTGAGCATGGTTAGAGCTAGGGCTTAGAGAGGAAAGGCGTGAGAGCAGTATGGTGGCAGCAGGCGCTTGGGTGTTTTATAGTCCCGTATAAGCGGCTCTGCAACGGTTTAGTCCCGAGCGGCTAGTTTTTACCGCAGCGGCTAGGTAAAACGGTCGGTTTGCTTTCCTTCTTGCAATGACAGAAGTTACCGTTGGAATCGCCAACGGCTATTTTTCCAAATCCGCCTTTGGTCGAGTGCTCTGCTCGGACAGATGTCGTTCCTGTCGACGCAACAGAGTTGCTCTCGATCGAAAGGTGTTTGTTCGGACCAACATGTCTTGTTCGGTTGAAACTTAACTGTTCGGTCGATCGTTACATATCTCTCAGAGCGCAAAATTTCCCTCTTAGTGGTTTGGAGTCTCAAGAGGAAGACCCACTCTAGTGAGTCCTCCCACTTGAGTCTCGGGGAGCTAGCTGTCGGGGATTAGATTACGGCCCATTGCCATGGCCCTCTCCTGACGGCCTAATCGGACAACCTACGGGGCCCGGCTCCTGAAGGTTGTATCGGCCCATATGCATCTTGCCAACGAACTTCTGGTGGCGAGATGCGTAATGGCCAAGGCTTGTTTGAGTCCGACTCGAACGAGTTCTTCACTTGCCACGAGAAGACCTTGACGTAGTTTCGGATTGGATTAGGAGTCGTGATCCCCAAGATTAGGAGATTACCTTATCTACCGTAGGTTATATTTGGCATGTACTGAGTTCGTTACGATCTCGTAGTTAGCCCAGCCCGATATTCCTCGGTAGGTCGGTTTGCTCCGCACTATATAAACCATGCCCCTACGGCATTTAGGGGGCATCTGGCATTGAGTTTTACATCTTAGCATCTAGCTTAGACCCTTGGCAGATAGATTTTCGCATACTACTCGTCGAGTCCTGCTGATCTCGCCGAGTCCCACCTTGTAATCCTCTTTGATATAAAGAAAGGCTGGACGTAGGGCTATTATCTCTCCCGAGAGGCCTGAACCAGGATAAAAACCCCTGTCTCCTGTTCGTTGCTGTTCGTAGTTGTTCGGCGTGTCTCCTATCTCAATTCTAAAGAACCTTGGTTGACTTGGGTCAATATCCCAACCATCGACAAGTACATATTTTGCAGGACAAAATAATCATCGGTTGTTCCATGGCCATAATGATAGGATTTTTTTTTAGAAACTATTTTGATAGGATTTGTTATTGCTCAATCAACATGTACGATTTGCTGGACTGAATGTATATATGTCCCTTCGTTTCTGAGATGAGTTGAGACCAAATTTACATGCTTTTGCAACAATGATGTTCCGTCATCCTAATAAAAGGCACCGAGCAACCATTTACTATCTATATTGTCTTTTGGGTGGCTTATGTCTCCGACCTAGGTTGCCTGCATTTATAATTTCATTTACTGGATGTATTTATTGAATGAAATATGTAATGTGCGAAAACACCGCCACAAGCGGTCACAAGTCTCAACCCCACCTGCTTGCCACCTCCTCCCCCGCCATATTATGTTTATAATTACTTTGTTCTATGAACATAATATTCAATAAATTATCATAGTTTCTTCCTGAATTACCATCGTATCTCGGTTCTTGATTATATAATATTTGTCTATTTTGTAACATGTACTATTGTATTGTGATGACGTGCTTTGCACGTGCACGCTTACTAGTGTCTATAAATATGGGACTTGGATCCTTCATTTGCATGCTCCCTTGCCATCAACTTCTCATGCTATCGGCTTCCCTCTACAAGCGGCCTCTCTCACTCTCAACACCCATCATGTCTCAAGTACTCACTCTGATTCCCTAGGGGCCTCTTTGGAGAATGGATTTAGGCTTGGCCCAGTGGGTGACCCCAATCCAAAAAAATCTTCATTTCCAAAGACGTGTCATGTCTCCCGCTGAACTGCACTGGCTTTAACTTAGATGGCTGGAAGAACAATTTCT
This sequence comes from Raddia guianensis, assembly GCA_036346415.1. NCBI lineage: Eukaryota > Viridiplantae > Streptophyta > Magnoliopsida > Poales > Poaceae > Raddia > Raddia guianensis. The sequence goes on along the minus strand of CM070537.1, from coordinate 21,940,821 downwards.
GGTCGTACCCTACCGAACTTAGAAATATTATAGGGTTGAAAGATTGGCTAATTAGAATGCAACCGGCTAAGAAGGCTGAATGGGAATGCTTAGAAATATTAGATTGCATCATACTTTCAACTGCCAATCAATCTGTAGATGGACCCTTTGTCGCAATGTTCAGGTCGACGTTTCCATTTTGGCTTCTATAAGAAAAACGTGCCTGGCCGCCGGTGAGGAATAAATAAATTGCGGACGTGCCATTGTATAGAAATACACAAATAAACAAACATAGGGAAAATACATGATCTTTATTAATATCGCTGGTAAGACACATGGTTCCCATTATATTTGCGCTCCATAGCCTGTTGGATGAACACCTGATATAGGCGATGTGGATTTCCTGAATCCTAGGGTCTCGAGAGATCTCCCAGTTAATTATATCCGTGAGAATACGCAGAAAACCTCCGATTAAGCTGTGCTTTATCATGTTCATCAATCTTCGCCTGCGTTCGCTACGCATGTAAAATAAATAATGATAAAATAGTGAAGTGTTGGTGTAGTCGACAGAAATTGCGGTCTACCTAGACCATCCGTCGTGGAGAACAGGGATCGAAATCTTGAACCTGTTCGCCTGTATCAGTCCGGATTTAAATGACCGCGGACGACACGGTGTTGGAGGTACTGGAAAATACATCAGCTCCTCCGGGTAACCTGAAATAAGAACATGCTTAGCTACGCTCGGCTCGGATTGACTTGATGATGTAGCAATAGCGTCTTCGGGTATGATCTGCAAAATATAATATTTTTGACATATACCGAAAAATCAAGAAATCACGGAGCGTATTATCCATGCTTCTTTGTATATTTTCTTTGTGCTGTCTCAACGACGTCTTGGGGTATAATCTGCAAATATAATATTTTTGACATATATCGAAAATCAATAAATCACGTATCCGCTCAAAATCAAAGATATTTATTGCTTGACTGCATTTACTTATAAGCTCAAGGGTTAGACCAGAAAAATTCTATCCACTGCCAATGTAAACTCCACGTAGCTGTTTACTGTACGTCTCTCACAGGGAGAAAATTCCCCAGCTCGTCTCCCTTCCAACCTCGAAATCTCCTTTGTCCAATCCTGCTGTTTACCAGAAAAAGAGAAAATAATTGGAGGAAGACGCAGCGAGTGCGGCAGCCATCAATAGTGTAGATGCGCGTGCATGGCCCGGCGTCGGATGGAGGGATGAGGTGCCGGGCAGCACGCTGGCGACCGGCGGCGCTGGGCAGAGGCGGAGCCGGCCATTGAGGCGCGGCGTCGGGGCACAGGCGCACAGCGCATCTGCGCATGACGGCACGCCGGCCGGTTAGGGGTGGCGCCGGTCCAAGGCGGCGTCGGGTCTCTGTAAATTTCACGCAGATATGGAGGTTGCCGATCTGGTGACACTTTGGGGCACGTCGGCTAGAGGCGGCGACCTCCCCGTCTCGTGGCGGCGCGCCGGTGGCAGGCGGGGCGGCCCGGGAAGAGAACCTGTTCATCCACACCGGCTAGGTACATCTTCGATATTGTTTTGTTGGTTCTCCTAATCAGGTTTAACCGAGCCGAGCCTAAAAATCGAGGGAGGCCTGGCTCGGCTAACCGATTGGTTTTCGCGGCTAACCGGAAATTTCATCGAAAAACTGACCAGATTCAAATTTGAATTTAAAAAAGGTATGGTCGGCTAGCCGATCGGTTTTCCCGGCTAGCCGACTAGTTAGATTGGCTAACAGATACTTCCTCCGTTCCGAAAAGAATGCCTTTTAAGGTTGTTTTGAAGAAATTAAGAATAAGTGTATGTAGGTGGGAATTTATAGTATTTATAGTGGTGGGAAGAGAAACTAGGGGTATTTTATAGTGGTGAAAGGAGAATATAGGGATACTTTATAGTGGAGGGAGAGAAATCTAGCGTACTGTGCAGCTAGAAGAGTACTTTTTTTAGGACAAATTTGAATTCTAGAAGAGCATTCTTTTAGGGACGGAAGGAGTATGTTTTAGCTGAAAATAGAAAAATTAGAGAAAAAAATAGAAAAATCAATTTAAAAATAGAAAAATTATAGGGACATACAAATGTCAATTTAGCACTAATTTGAAACTAATTTTGCTGTCAAAAAAATTATAGGGACATACAAATATCAATTTGGCACTAGGGAGTAGGGACATACAAAAATATAGGAAAAATAGAAAAATTGCTACTAAGTCCTTTATTTCTATAAAATTTCGACAGCACCTCCCCTATAATTTAGTCATCCACTCAGCAGACAAAGAAACATAATTTAAATATCTCATAACATATATTATATATCCACTATCTTATTATTTCATTCATAGTTTACAATCCAAGATGCTATACCGCTAAACTTTTCACCAAAAGCTTACCTCAAGCGTATTAATCAGTAACGATGAATGGAGGGTGGCAGTGGCACACCGGCACCTACAAATGAGACATAAAAAAAAATTACACATGCATGTTATAAAGAAATATATGTAACTATGCAATAGGAACAGAATATTACCATTGTAAGTTCTATCAATAAAATCGAAATCCAGTTTCAGGTATGCCCTGCAGAAATCCTTTGTAGACGTGACTATTAAACCATAGTTGTTCATTAAGTCTGTTTTAAATTCATCCCAACTTAATCATGTGGTCCAGACACTGTCTTACCAACTTTGATATAGAGTTGCATAATAATCTAGCATTTCTCATTGATATACCTTACTCATATGTGGATTAATTGGTTGAGGATATGGAGAAGGACAAAAAAATATAACTCGTATAACTCCTACTCATAGAGCTTGAGCTCTCCTGGTCTTACGGGTTGTTTTCAGTTGCATGCCTGCCCCTGCTAGATCTGGAGGACCTGATGGTTCTCTGCGAGATAGGAGGTAAATCTTGTGAGTAGAATCTGCTGACAGGATAGTAAGTATGATCCTCGCCATCACCCCCTCATCACCGCCACACTCGCCATCACCACTGTCATCATCGTCACCCTCGCCATCATCCCCATCATCATCCTCCCCATCATCTGAGGAGGAACTGTCATTTGATTCTTCGTACGGGAGACTTTTCGCAATCTCTTCAGTATTTTCATCACTATCCTCTTCATCATTATCTTTCGTGGGCAACCTCTTCCACTTTGCCTTCTTCGATAAACGCTTAATAGGAGGAGGCAAGCGAGTCTTTCTCTTACTAATGTGGGTGTATTCTACATTCTCCTCAGCCCACTCGTCTATGCTTCGGTCCTTGGTCTTTTTCTGGATAGTACTTGGATCTTCTAAGTTAACGATAAATGTTGATAGCAGTGGGTTATCGTCAGTGCTGTCCTCATCTAAAACTGAAGTAGAATTTGACCTACAACAAAATAATAAACATACCATGCAAATTAGATTTTCATATGACCTATACTAGAATTTAGATAGCATGTTTGACATATGCTAGAATTTATGCTAGAATAATTTGACATATGTCCGTACCTTCTATTTTTCAACCAATCGAACATTGGATTGTTCCTACCTGCAATTGAAAGGTGTAAGAGTTGATCCGCAGGGTCATATTTTACCTCCCTCATCTGAGTTTTGACCCGCTCAAAACGAAGTCTTGAGTTATAACAAATGAAAACAAGATTGTGCAGCTTGTTATATCCAAGTTTTTTGCGGGACCTCGTGCGAATGAAGGCGAAGGTACTCCAATTTTCTCACATCCACTAGAGGACGCGCACTGACTCACAAGCTTTTTGGCAAGCCTTTGAAGCGTTGGCCTGTCCGTGCCAAACATGCTCCACCATTACCCTACACGTAACAACATACATTGGTAAACAGTCTGCTCCATCACTATTTTATAATGGTAGATCGCAAATCATAATTAACTGGGTTAATTTTTCATGTATTGCCATTTGATACGCAGTCTGCCCACCGAAGGAACCACCCTTCTTCTCCATATATCTGCTTTCACCAATGCTTGGGCAGCGATAACACTGTCAGTCATTCTATCAAATGCCCATCACAGATCTGCTCGCATGGTTTCAGTAGTGCCCCTACTGTAGTGGAGAGATGGGCTCAAAGCCGCAGCTGCATGAAAAATACACAATTCAATAAAACAATTCAATACTAACATGTTCTAATATAAGTGTCATACGCTACATCTCTAAACCTGGTATCAACAACCGTTAAGTAGTGCGTATGATCGGGCTCTTGGATGTCTCTGAACATCCATCCACGGACATCATGGTACATTGTTAGCACGTTGCATATAGTTGAAATCTTATTTTGGTCAGCCATACAAAGAAAAGCATACAAGTATTTCACTGAATCGACGCACTCTTTAACCCTAGCCCACCAACGTAGGTCTGATAAATTTCGTATGTATATTGTCAGTCCTCAGACTAGCAGTAAGAGATAGATTGGAACTCTGTACTTACCATACACCTCATAAAAGCACTCTTATGCTTCAAAAAGCTCGCTAAGAAAGTATAGTTGGTGCAAAATCTAGTTGTATTTCATTTCGCTAACTCTCCGCCAATGGCTTGTTTCATTATAGCATGAAGCTTTCTAGAGTTATATAGCCATCGACATATCTTCTTTGCACTATCAATTATTGCTTTATTTTTAGAGAATTCCTTAATATCCTTCAGTATCAGATTGATAGTGTGAGCTAAACAGGGTATCAAACGATAGATAGGTATTTCTTACTTAGTTTCAAGCACGTTGCCTTGTAGTTGGCACCGTTGTCCCTGGTAATCTGGACAACATTCTCCACCCCTACCTCCCGCACCATCTTATGTATTGTCTGATTGAAAAAATGTTTATAATAAATAGACGGTAATAGAGCGTAAAACAGCAACAAAATAGACGAAGTATACCTCGACGAGAAAATTAGTGTCCTGTTTCGTTGCATCTACTGATTTATAGAAGTAAGTTGTGCCATTGCAGTACAGCATGAAGTTTATGATACTCATAGCAGTCAGCCTCGTCCAAAAATCACACATTATAGTCACTCCATAGTGACCCCAATCTTGTTTCCACACCTCCATCTCTCTTTTGATCTCTGCCTCCTCGTCATCTAATTATATTCCATCAATATCCCGATCGGACGGTGATTGCACCGTCTCTCCTACAAAAGCAACATATGGCATATTATGATTAGTTGACAACAAAGTAGTGCTTAAAGTAGGAAAAACAATTTGAACTTTTTTTAGCTAGTCTTTGTGCCTCCCTTATGGCAGCGACAAAGTAAGGATTATTGGTTTTCCTCCCAGGAATAACGGACGTGTGAAACCATCAGGCCCACCCCATGCCAAGCAAACGTTTCGCCTTTTGCCTTCTGTGAGGCCGAGAACACGTCTCATCAATTTTTGTTTGAGCACTGGTTGAGGCATCGATAGGTCGAGATTCCCTTTGTGCGCTCGATCGCGAGAACATTTACCATAACTTCCCTAGTTTAGGCTCAGATTCATAAACACCACCCCCACTTACATCGCCATGCTCATACCTTTCTCCTACTCGCGTCCTAAAGTCTGACTCCATCCTCGACGCAGCCATGGCCCATTTATATTGCTCTTTCTCATTGTAACCCCGTATACTGCTGCTGACATCCTTATCTACCACTCCCAAAAGCACCAAGATCAGCTGTCTCGAAACCGCCCGTCATTGGGTGCGACTTGGGGCGTGGTGTACCACTGTCATCACCCAGTGTGTCCTGCCAACCGCCTGCACCACTGCCATAACCCCCGTAGTGGTGCCCCTGCTCTTGCCAACCGTTTGCACCACTACCATAACCCCAATGTGGTGCCCCTGCTCCTGCCAAGCCCTGCCACCTCTCCCTACCGATGCTGCGGCTTCTTCCAATCTAAGCCGCTCTCTAGCTTTCTCGATCTTTTTTCGGCGGTTCTATGCAGGTACCGTCGAAAGAAGTCCCTCACCTCAGGAGGGACTGATTTACAAGGTTTCACATTGCTGCCACGACCAGCCAAGTGGTGCTTAAATCTGCTTGCGCCGCCTCCCGCTTTGGTTTTTTTTATAGAAACTGCATTTGAATCCCGCTTTTACTTTGTGACCATACTCCCAAACCGGATCGCCAAATTAATCCGCCATTTGTTCAATGTCTCACTGCATGGAAACACAAAATCTCTTCGTAATAACAAATAAAAAATATGCTAAAATCCTAATCTTTACCTAACCCTAACACTAGCAGTGCATTTATCAAATAAAAAAAACAAATCGGGAGGGTGGCTGCCACGGCCACACAGAGGGCTAGCCGACCGGCTAGCACGGCTAATCGCTGGCGCTCGCTGGCTAGCTGCTGGCGCCTCGCAGGCCAGCCGATGGGCGCGCGCCCGGCGCCGTCGCCTCACCTTGGCTAACCGCAAAACCGCGCCGATTAACCGCCCGATGGTCCGGCTAGCCGCCCGAATCGGTCGATCCATGCCGGCTAACCTCTTGATCCGCCGGCTAGCTGCTCGATTCACCGACTAACCGCTCGGTTTCTCCGGCTAGCCACGGGAGGGGAGATGAGCAGAGGAGGACAGGGGGGCGCTGGGGAAAGTGGAGAGGCTAGGGCGCTCGGTCTGGGGAAGTGTCGGTCACGGATAGGGGTCCGATGGAGGCACGCAGGTCATATATAGGCATATTGGTATATTCTCCCTTTATTTATTTATTTATTTATTTATACTCATATCAAACGAAAAACGCATAAAAATTTTGAATTTTTAAATTCTGTTTCAGCCAATAGTTATATAATAATGTTTACTATTTTATGGAATTTTTTTTCAGATTTTTCACAAATTTCCAAATTTGAACCAAATTTGGATTTAATTCAAACCTAGCCGATCAGTTTTCGGTTTTTCAAAAACCGACCCGCACCGGTTCATCGGTTAACCGTGGTTTTCGTTTGGTTAGCCACAGTTCGTTTTCCTGCTCCTAATCCGCCTAGATACCGGCTCCCCGGAGATGGAGACGTGTATATAGCAATGATCAAGATTGGGAGATTAACCACCAAACGTTATCATCTTTCCTTATCATCTTTCTGCTTTGCGCTGCTGGACTTAGGATGCTGTCAATTTTCCTTCCCGTGATCAGGGAAACCGAAACCACGGTTAACCGGTGAACCTATGCGGGTCGGTTTTTGAAAAACCGATCGGCTAAGTTTGAATTAAATCCAAATTTGGATCAAATTTGAAAATTTGTGAAAAAATCTGAAAATAATCCATAAAATAGTAAACATTATTATATGACTATTGGCTGAAACAGAATTTGAAAATTCAAAATTTTTATGCCTTTTCGTTTGATATGAATAAAAATAAATAATTAAAGGGAGAATATGCCAATATGCCATATATATGACCTGCGTGCCTCCTTTGGACCTCTACCCGTGACCGACACTTCCCCAAACCGAGCGCCCCAGCCTCCCCACTTTCCCCAGCGCCCCCAAGTCCTCCTCTGCTCATCTCCTCTCGAAGCGCCAATTACATGACTGGCCAATGAGAAATCGAAGCGGTTAGCCAGCGAATCGAGCGGCTAGCCGGCGGATCCAGAGGTTAGCCGGCGTGGATCGGCCGATTCGGGCGGCTAGTCGGACATTCGGGCGGTTAATCGGTGTGATTTTACGGTTAGACGAGGCGAAGCGACAATATTGCGCTGCCACCAACGGCCACCATGAAGCGCCAATGATTAGCCGAGCTAGCCGGTCGGCTAGCCCTCCCCCCGATTTGTTTTTTTATTTGATAAATGCACTGCTAGTGTGTAGGGTTAGGTAAAGATTAGGATTTTAGCATATTTTTATTTGTTATTATGAAGAGATTTTGTATTGCCATGCAGTGAGACGTTGAACAAATGGCGGATGAATCTAGTGATCAGATTTGGGAGTATGGTCATAAAGTGAAAGCGGGATTCAAATGCAATTACTGTAAAGAAACCAAAGCGGGAGGCGGCGCAAGCAGATTTAAGCACCACTTGGCTGGTCGTGGCAACAATGTGAAACCTTGTAAATTAGTCTCTCCTGAGGTGAGGGATTTCTTTCGACGGTACCTGGATAGAACAGCCGAAAAAAAGACCGAGAAAGCTAGAGAGCGGCTTAGATTGGAAGAAGCCGCAGCATCGGCAAGGAGAGGTGGCGGGGCTTGGCAGGGGCAGGGGCACCACATAGGGGGTTATGGTAGTGGTGTAGGCGGTTGGCAAGAGCAGGGGCACCACTACGGGGTTATGGCAGTGGTGCAGGCGGTTGGCAGGACACACCGGGTGATGATAATGGTGCACCATGCCCCAGGTCGCACCCAATGATGGGAGGTTTGGGGACGTTGATCTTGGTGCTTTTAGGAGTGGTAGACAAGGATGGCAGTAGTGGTACACGGAGGGTTACAACGAGCAAGAGCAATATGAACGGGCCATGGCTGCGTCGAGGATGGAGTCAGAGTTTAGGACGCGAGTAGGAGAAAGGTATGAGCATGGCGGTGGAAGTGGGGTGGTGCTCGTGAACCTGAGCCTAAACTAGGGAAGCTGCGGCAAATGTTCTCGCGATCAAGCTCACAAAGGGAACCTCGACCTATCGATGTCTCAACCACGGTTCAACCAAGAATTGACAAAGGCAGGTTCTCAGTCTCGCAGGAAGGCAAAAAGACGAAACGTTTGCTTGGCATGGAGTGGGCCTGATGGTTTCACGCGTCCGACATTCCTGGGAGGAAAGCCGATAATCCTTACTTTGTCGCTGCCGTAAGGGAGACACAAAGACTAGGTAAAAAGTTAAAATTGTTTTTTCTACTTTATGCACTCTTTGTTGCCAATTAATTATACTATGCCATATGTTGCTTTTGTAGGAGAGACTTTGCAATCACCGTCCGATCGGGATATTGATGGAATATACTTAGATGACGAGGAGGCAGAGATCAAAAGAGAGATGGAGGCGTGGAAACAAGATTGGGATCACTATGAAGTGACTATAATGTGTGATTGTTGGACGGGGCTGACTGGTATGAGTATCATAAACTTCATGCTGTACTGCAATGGCACAACTTACTTTTACAAATCTGTAAATGCAACGAATCAGGCATAGGACACTAAATTCCTCTTCGAGGTATACTTCATCTATTTTGTTGTTGTTTTACGTTCTATTACCGTCTATTTATTGTGAACTTTTTCATACAGACAATACATAAGGTGGTGTTAGAGGTAGGGGTAGAGAATGTTGTCCAGATTGTCACGGACAATGGTGCCAACTATAAGGCAGCGTGCTTGAAATTAAGTAAGAAATACCTGTCTATCGTTTGGCAGCCATGTTTGGCTCACACTATCCACCTGATGCTGAAAGATATTGGAAAATTCTTCAAAAATAAAGCAATCATTGATAGTGCAAAGAGGATAAACCAATGGCTATATAACTCTAGAAAGCTTCATACTATGATGAAACAAGCCATTGGTGGAGAGTTAGCGAAATGGAACGCAACTAGATTTGACAGCAACTACACTTTCTTAGCGAGCTTTTTGAAGCATAAGAGTGTCTTCATGAGGTGGATGGCAAGTATAGAGTTTCAAGCTACCTCTTATTGCCAGTCTGAGGACGGACAATATACACACGAAATTTATCGGATCTACGTTGGTGGGCTAGGGTTAAAGAGTGCGTCGATTCAGTGGAATACTTGTATGTTTTTCTTCGCATGGCTGACCAAGACAAGATTCCAACCATATGTAACTTGCTATCAATGTACCATGATGTCCGTGGATGGATGTTCAGAGACATCTAAGAGCTTGATCGTACGCACTACTTAACGGTTGTTGATACCAGGTTTAGAGATGTGACGTATGACACTTATATTAGGGCAGGTTAGTATTGAATTATTTTATTGAATAGTTTTATTGAATTGTGTATTTTTCCATACAGTTGCGGCTTTGAGCCCATCCCTCCACTACAGTAGGGGCACTACTGAAACCATGCTAGCAGATCTGCGATGGACATTTGATAGAATGACAGACAGTGTTACCGCTGCCCAAGCATTGGTGGAAGCAAATGTGTGGAGGAGAAAGGGTGGTTCCTTCGGTGGGCAGACTGCGTATCAAATGGCAATACATGAAAAAAAATTAACCCAGTTAATTGTGATTTACGATCTACCATTATAAAATAGTGGTGGAGCAGACTGTTTACCAGTGTATGTTGTTACGTGTAGGGCAATGGTGGAGCATGTTTGACACGGACACGTCAAAGTTTCAAAGGCTTGCCAAAAAGCTTGTGAGTCAGTGCGCGTCCTCTAGTGGATGTGAGAAAAATTGGAGTATCTTCGCCTTCATTCACACGAGGCCTCGCAAAAAACTTGGATATAACAAGCTGCACAATCTTGTTTTCGTTTGTTACAACTCAAGACTTCGTCTTAAGCGGGTCAAAACTCAGACAAGGGAGGTAGAATATGACCCTTCAGACCAACTCTTACACCTTTCAAGTGCAGGCAGGAACAACCCAATGTTCGATTTGTTGGAGAATGGAAGGTACGGACATGTGTTAAATTATTCTAGCATAAATTCTAGCATATGTCAAACATGCTATCTAAATTCTAACATAGGTCATATGAAAATCTAATTTGCATGGTATGTTTGTTATTTTTGTTGTAGGTCAAATTCTACTCTAGTTTTAAATGAGGACAGCACTGACACTGACAACCCACTGCTATCAACATTTATCGTTAACTTAGAAAATCCAGGTACAATCCAGGAAAAGACCAAAGGCAAAAGCATAGACGAGTGGGCTGAGGAGAATGTGGGAGACACCCCACATTGGTAAGAGAAAGACTCGCTTGTCTCCTCCTATCAAGCGTTTATTGAAGAAGGCAAAGGGGAAGAGGCTGCCGACGAAAGATGATGATGAAGAGGATAGTGAGGAAAATGAGGAAGAGATTGCGAAAAGTTTTCCGTACGAAGAATCAAATGACAGTTCCTCCTCAGATGATGGGGAGGATGATGACGGGGATGATGGCGAGGGTGACGATGATGACGGTGGTGATGGCAAGGTGGCGGTGATCAGGGGGGTGATGGTGAGGGTGGCGGTGATCAGGGGGTGATGGCGAGGGTGGCGGTGATTACGGGGGTGATGGCGAGGGTAGTACTTGTTATCCTGTCAGAACATTCTACTCACAAGATTTACCTCCTATCTCGTAGAGAGCCACCAGGTCCTCCAGGTCTAGCAGGGGCAGACACACAGCTGAAGACAACCCGCAAGAGGATTACTGCATGGTCTAATAGTCATGTCTACAGAGGATTACTGCAGGGCATGCCCTGAAGCTGGATTTTGATTTTATTGATAGAACTTACAATGGTAATATTTTGTTCCTATTGCATAGTTACATCTATTTCTTTATAACATGCATGTGTAATTTTTTATGTCTCATTTGTAGGTGTCGGCGTGCCACTGCCACCCTCCATTCATCGTTACTGATTAATACGCTTGAGGTAAGCTTTTGGTGAAAAGTTCAGCGGTATGGCATCTTGGGTTGTGAACTATGGATGAAATAATAAGATAGTGGATATATAATATATGTTATGAGATATGTAAATTATGTTTCCTTGTCTGCTGAGTGGATGACCAAATTATAGGGGAGGTGCTGTCGAAATTTTATAGAAATAAAGGACTTAGTAGCAATTTTTCTATTTTTTCCAATAATTTTTGTATGCCCCTACTCCCTAGTGCCAAATTAGTGCCAAATTGACATTTGTATGTCCCTATAATTTTTCCGACAGCAAAATTAGTTCCAAATTGTGTCAAATTGACATTTGTATGTCCCTATAATTTTTCCTATTTTTAAATTGATTTTTCTATTTTTTCTCTAATTTTTCTATTTTTAGCTAAAACATATCGGTTAGCCGATCTAAGCGGTTGGCTAGCCGACCGAACCGTTTTTTAAATTCAAATTTGAATCTGTTCGGTTTTTCGATGAAATTTTCGGTTAACCACGAAAACCGGTCGGTTAGCCGAGCCGGGCCTCCCTTGGTTTTTGGGCTCGGCTCGGTTATGTAAACCCTGCCCGTGATGATGATTACGTTGAGTTGCTGATCGGACTCTTCTCTTTTCTCTGATTGATGCAAGTAATCTGATCGATCTGCGTGTCTCTAGTCAATCTTCGTATTTTTCCTATCTCACCCCATTCATCCACTTTTCAATCGTAACCCTATCTATTTAGACATGCTCTAATGCTTACTCGGTTTGCTGTCCGCTACTTCATGAATCAGTGGTCAAGACTGAAACGGATGACGAGCCACAAGGGCTGCATCGCGCGCCTCCACATATTCATGAACGCAAGATTAATCAGCACATCAACACAAGATTAGTCAAAACATCTAAATCTTTCCCATGAAAAGCAAGGGGGGATGCTTCAAAGTAAGAGGGGGTGAGATAGGGAGACCCTCTCTCACCTTACCTCTTCCATATTGTGGTTGGCTGTCTTAGTAAAATATTCCTTTTGGCCTAAGATAATAGAGTTTTTACTGGTCTAATGGGGGATGCGGTGGAGAAAGGGGCGGCTATTTTGCAGTATACAGATGACACTATTGTGTTATTTAATGATGATCAAAGTAGCCTTTTCTATACTAAACTGTTGCTCCAATTTTTTGAGATGATGTCTGGCTTAAAAATTAACTTTGGGAAAAGTGAAATGTTGGTCGTTAATATAGATGATGCCAGAACTACTCAGATTGCTGAAATGTTTCTCTGTCAGGTGGGGGTTTTCCCTATAAAATACCTGGGTGTGCCAGTTAGTTTTAAAAGAAACCTTGCTAGCAACTGGGAGGATGTGATTGGGAAAGTTAGTAAAAAGTTGAGTGCTTGGAAAAGCAATATCCTCTCTAGAGGTGGAAGATTAGTGTTAACTAATGCTTGTTTATCTAATGTCCCCATTTACACCATGTCTATGTTTCTCTTGTCTGAGCTAGTTTTGGAGAAAATAGATAAAGTTAGGAGAGCCTTCTTTTGGGACTCCTTTAGTGGTAAAAAGAGATATCACTTTACTAAATGGGTGAATGTTACAAAACGCAAGCAGAAAAGGGGTTTGGGAGTGACCAATCTAAAAATGATGAATGCTAGTTTTCTATGTAAATAGTGATGGAAGTTGAAAATAGAAGAAGGAATGTGGCAGGATATTGTCAAAGCTAAGTATATAAAAAATACTCCCATCTCCCATTATAACAAAAAGCAAACTGATTTTGCTATTTGGTCTGATTTGCTGAAGGTTAAAAACCTGTACACTAGTAAGAGAAGTAAAATGGTGGGGATGGTGTAGTATAAGTTTCTGGCATGACATTTGGTTGTGTGAAAAGCCTTTACCTGGAAAATATCCTGAGTTATTTAATATCTGTTCTGATCAATATGTTTCAGTTGCCATTATAGAAGTATGAACTGGGATATTAAATTCAAGAGATGGCTATCTAAAGATCTTCAAGCTAAATGGTTTGAAATTCAAACAATGGCAAGAGAAGTTCATGTGGTTACAATGAAAGACTCTGTGAAATGGCTTTTGGATAAGAATGGAATCTTTAGTGTCAACTCCATGTACAAATCTTTCCACATGAATGAGAAGAATTATTTGGATGGGGTTTTTTGGAGAACCAAAATCGCCATGAAAATCAAAATTTTTGTGTGACTGTTAAAGAGAAATGCTCTGCTAACAAAGTCTAATTTGAGAAAAGGAGGGTGGAATGGTAATCCAACCTGTGAATTTGGTAATGACATTGAAACAGTAAGACATTTGTTTTTCCACTGTCACATAGCCAATATAACCTAGAGTTTGCTGGCCTCTTGTTTTGGGATTAAGTGGACTCCCTGCAATCTGAAGCCGTACTAGAAGTGGGAGGGAAAAATTCTTTCTAACCACAAAAAGTTGAGGGGGATGGGAATAGCCTCCATTTGCTGGGCTATCTGGATGTTAAGAAATCGATCTTGCTTTGACAAAAAAGGGTTAATAACCCTCTGGCGGCTCTTTACATTGTTTGTTCTCTACTGCGTTATTGGGCAGGTCTCATTAAAGCGAATGATAAGGAGCTCCTGGAGCTAGGGATAGAGGGGATTTACAAGAAGCTGAAGGAGGTGTAGTCGTCCTCATTGAGTCATCTCCGGTTTGTCTCTGCTGGCAGCGCTTTGTTGGCTGTTCCTGTCAAAGCCCTGTTTCCTGCCTGTGGCAGTTTGTTTTCGTAATGTCTGTAAGGTGGTTGTTTTCTTGTTCTGGTTAATTCTCAGTACTTGCTTTTGTCAGGTTAGAGCTTGGTATGAGGTACCTCCTCTAACGCTGTTTTGTATGGCTTGGTTAGCCTTTTGTGTAAAGACTGGATGCTTTTGCTTTCTTTCTGGAAGGGAATGGAAGTGGAGCCTCTGGCCCTTTGGCAAAAATCTAAATCTTTCCCTACTGATTCATTAACGCAAGATTAATCAACAAAACAAGAAACTAACAAGGTTTGTGAAGCTTGAACTAACCAACAACAAGTATTTGAAGTCGACATGGGGGCACGTCGTAGGATTGGCCTTGCCGATGGGCTCCATGCATGACGGTGGCGAAGGACACGGACGCGCCGACGAGCATGATATTGCCGGTGAAGGATAGAAGGATGCCTCCCTATGGGGGTTTGCAATGGCCACACGCTGACAATGAGTAGGTCTTTAGGGTAGTATTGCAGATGTGATCGCCACTTTCATCCCTATACCTTGTATTTTTAGAAAGCTGCTAAAAAAATTAATGTAAAAAAGTTGTGATTCTTTGACAGACTTCTCGAAGAGTTCAACAAATTTAGGAGCTGTCAGAAAAAATATTTAAAACACCATAAAAATGACTACAAAGTACTCCCTCCGTTTCAAAATATAAGGCGTATTTTGACTCCACAAAAGTCTTTAGAGGTAGAGTTTGACTGTTAGATTCCTCCATTATATATTATGAATTGTTACAATATAATATTGTATCAAAAAGTGCTTTGAAATATAAACAATTTGGTACAGCTTTGGTATATTGACGATGCATATTATTTGATTTATTTATGATCAAAATTTATTAAGTTTGACTTTTCTCCGGTCAAAATACGCCTTATATTTTGGAACGGAGGGAGTACTCCTGTCATAAAAAAAAGTCGCTGTTGACTTTTGGACACACCTTTTACCATTCGTCTTATTCAAAAAAGTTATATAAATATTATTTATTTTGTTATGATTTGGTTTATTATTAAATATATTTTAAGTATGACTTATATTTTTACATATTTGAACTAAATTTTTGAATAAGACGAATGGTCAAACGCTTGTCCAAAAGTCAACGTCGACTTATTTTTTTTGACCGGAGGTAGTAAGTACAACGTCTTTTGTTTTTAAAAACATTTTTTAATTTAATTTAAGAAACAAGACCTAGTCGGCCTCTATACGAGCCAGCCCACAAACAGAACCCGGGCCGTCCGGAGTCGTTGGCAGATCGCAACGTCTCGGCCCTCTCCCAACCACCACGGTGTTCTTCTCCCACGGCCACGGCTCCTCCAGTCCTCCTCCTCCTCCTCCTGCACCAACGGCTGCGGCACGGCGGCGGCGACCTCCTCCCCCGCGGCGGCCGGTATGCCCTCCTCACCTGCTCCTGCTCCTCCATCGTACTAGTTCGTTCCTCCCAGGCCGGGGTGGGGCGACCGACTCTGATGATCCCCGACCCGCGCCTCGATCGCCAGCTAGGGCCGAGGCTCATCGGTGCCACTTGGCACCATAAGCTGTGCCATGGATCCGCCCCTGGTTCGAAGTAGACTCGGGTGGTAAAAAGTTGGGTGTTTAGCAATCACTGTCGAACGGAATTGATTGGAATGAGTCTTTGGAAGGGGATCCGTTCCCGTGATGCCGCAATGACGTTACGCCGTGTTTTCCATTTTCAAGTCTTTGAAATTAGGATCTTTTCGTGGTATCTGCTGGTGGGTTGATGTATTTTAATCCTTTCTTGCTGAAGGTGGAGAGATTGGACTGTGACCTATGGACAACCTGTGGCATCTTGGAGATGAATTCCGTGGGCGGCCGAAGGTAGTGGAGGACCATCAATGGTCTCTCATGACATCGAAGCTGGCTGAGATTACCAGGTTGAACGGTGAGAGGATGAATGACCTCGACTATGCGCGGATGAACACTGTCCCTGAAGCGAAGCAATGGGATAAGTTCTCATATCATCTAGATGAGAACAAGATGGAACACCTCAATGTTGGCCTCATGAACTTAGATCTTAAGAGGAATGATCTCAAGATGAACGAGGCTGCCATGAAGAACCCTTTCCGCAACATGGCCTATAACATAAACCCGATGTACCCTAAGGGAAGCAATGGGAACATCAATGCCTTCAAGTTGCATGTCGGGGCCAACAAATATTCAAATAGTCCAAATGGTAAAGAAATGAATGGCAAAAACAATGGTGGCAACAACAATAATGGAAGCAACAACAGCAGCAACAATAATTCTGCTGTTGACAAGCGCTTCAAGACATTGCCAACAAATGAGATGCTACCAAGGAATGAGGTTCTTGGTGGATACATCTTTGTCTGCAACAATGATACTATGCAGGAGGATCTCAAGAGGCAGCTTTTTGGTATGTTTTGCAATCTCCGTACAAATCACTTGACATGTCATTTGAAAAAAATATTATTAGCCTTTTGAGTTTTTAAATAATTCATCCATATTTGTTGTTGATTCTGCAGGATTGCCGGCAAGATATCGTGACTCAGTTCGAGCAATTACTCCTGGCCTACCACTTTTCCTTTACAACTACACAACCCATCAGCTTCATGGGGTATTCGAGGTGTGTGATTATCTGTTTTTTTTTCTTAACGTAAAGCCTTTCTCTCAGTTTCTTTAAACAATTGTTTGCTTGTTGTAACTAAATGCCCGTATCACATGATTTAGATGTAATAAACTTATAGATCCATATGCAGCAAAGAAATAAATATGAGGCCTTCATGCATTGTTCCTATAAAGATAAAATAATAAAATATTTAGCATTTTAATTGGTGTTCCAATCGTGCTGTCTTGAAACAATTTCCCCTTTTTTTGTCAGTCTTATATGATTAATTACTTTGAAAACATTAAGATAAAGCATATTATTGTGATGATCCTGATGCTGCCGCATATGCAACTGAGAAACACGAACGTACATTCACATATCTCAACATTTTTAGATATGCCACTGTGTCCATGGCTGCTTGAATTACCCTTGAAATGGGTCATGGTCACTTTAGTTAGTGTTTTGTTCACACCTTTGCGTTCTGTATGTACTATTATGCCTCTTCTGGTTTGGACATATTATCATCATTCTCCTATTCATGTTGTTTGCTTCTTTGCAACATTTGTGGGACATACATATATGATATATCATTGATCTACAGATCCATAATAGGCTAATTTTAGTAGCTAAATAATTTTTTGTTTTTATGATGTTCTAGCATGTGTTCCTGCTTGAAGTTTTTGTTTTCTAATGATCATGAAGTGGTTTGAATTTTTATCAACTTTGTCGAGCTTTTATTAAATCTAATAATCCTCACAACCCTTGTGATGATGTATCTGCTAACAAAATACGTAGATGAAACATTCACGCATCTTTTGTTCCTTCTTGGTTTATTTAGCATGTACTGCTATATTCTTCCTTCTATTAGTTGATGTTTCTGTTCAACTGTTTTTTACTTTTTGCAAAGTTGGAACTTGAAATCCAGGGGTTCAGACTGCAAGTTATGAAAGAGCATGGTTGTCAACTAACTTGTATTCTTTTGTTCTGTGGCTATTTTTAGCCAAACATGCCCCTGATGATTATGGCCCAATAATGATTTTATGGCCCTTTTGTATTGCTTGGCAATCATATGTAACTTGGCATATAAATACGCTGTACACTTAATATGTCCATTACTTATTTCCTTGGATGGTATGCATGCATCATTATTTTGTTACAGGGCTTTTAGCTGTGCTCTCTCTCTCTCTCTCTCTCTCTCTCTCTCTCTCTCTCTCATAGTTTCTTTCTGATCAATTCTAAAATTGAGTAAATTGCACTGTAGGTACCTAAAGTTTCTCGTGTTCGAGTAGGTCTCAGATCCAGAAAACAGCAGATTTAAGAACACAAAGTTGTGTAAAAGTGAGGTCCAAAACGCCATGAGTTAGCCATTATGTTGACGTGGATGGCCATATCATATTATCATCTGTCCACGTGTCGCTTATTAGCAAAAAGGCCCCTCTAGCCCTCCCTATTTATCTACTCCATCTTTTTTTTTCTTCCTCCCCTTTCTCCTACTCTGGCCTCCCCTCCTTTATTGCCGTTCCCCATTCTCACACCGTCACTGCCGCCTACACTTATCACTGTATCTTCCATGCCACAGCCCTCGCTCGTTGAGGAGCTTGATCTCGTTCGCCACTGCTGCCTATCTCTTTGCTACCTCTTGACATTGTTGGGAGCAGCGGAGCTGCTGCCGTGATGACTCAGGCAAGGTGGGAGCTAGCAGAAGGAAGGAGAAGAAGGTGGGGGGGGGGGGGGGAGCTCACCTCGAAGGGCGAGCTCGCCAGCTTGAGCAGGGTGGGAGATGGAAGGAGGAGGAGGTGGAGGCGGAGGGGGGGGAGCTCGCCGGTGGTGTCAGATCTCAAGCTCTAGGAGGAGGCCGCCCACTGGTTGGGCAATCGAGGTGCCCATGGCCACCGCTAGATCTACGCATGAGAGAGAGGAGAGGATGACCAGCGCAGGGTTGCTGGTTGCATTGGGGATATGGGTTCGTTGTCATGGCTGTATCCCGCCATCTCTTTGGTTGGATCTTGGCATGAGGATTTAGGAGGGCAAGCCGTGGCCTGCATAGGGAGTAGGGGAGACCGAGTTGAGAGAAAGAGTAGGAAGAAAGAAGAATAAGAATAAGAGGTAGACAATAGGAAGCTAGAGGGGCCTTTTTGCAGTTAATTAACATGTGGACAGATGATATGGCCATCCACATAGCATATTGGCCAACTTATGGCGTTTGAACCTCACTTGAACCTCTTATACAACTTTTTATACCTAAATCTACAGTTTTTTGTATTTGGGACCTATTCCAACAACTTTAGGTATCTACAGTGCACTAATTTTATAATGTTATAGTTGTAAGGGGCTTTTAGCAGTGTTGTGCTCTCTCTCTCTCTCTCTCTCATAGTTTGTCCTAATCAATTTTAAAAGTATATATCTTATTGTTGCAAGTGGTTCTTATTGGGTTTCATAGACCTTGCTGCTGCTGTTGTTGTTGTTGTGGTGGTGGTGGTGGCGACGGCGGCGGTGTTATTGCATTGCAAGTGGCTAGGCTTCACTGAGTTTACAGTAACTCACATAAATCTTTGTTGTTGGCCCTTATTATTATCTTGTCCTACTGACTTAATAGGAAATAACAAATAAATGTTCTATTTTAATTACCATAATTTGTATTTTATTCTTGATGTTCTATTTGGAATGTATGCTGAACCTTAATGAAAATCTTTTTGGTTATTGTGCTCGTTGTCTTTTGAAGTTGCAACTAAATTTGCTGTGTGTCAGGCTACTAGTTTTGGAGGATCTAATATTGACCCCATTGCATGGGAAGATAAGAAGTGTAAAGGTGAATCGAGATTCCCAGCACAGGTAATTGCTACAGCTGGCATATGTCTATTTATATTGTCTTTTTGTTCCACGCTCTGATATCTTCATCCTGTCAGGTGAGGATCCGCATTAGAAAGATTTGCAAACCTTTGGAGGAGGATTCTTTTAGGCCAGTGTTGCACCACTATGATGGTCCAAAGTTTCGTCTTGAGCTCTCAATAGCAGAGGTAAATAATTTATTCCAGCTGTTACGCACATGTTATGTCTATGGCGTTATGTAATATAGTACTGATTAAGGCATTTGACAACTCCCATCTACAAATAATCTTTATTAGTGCATAGCTCTTTATGCTGTTGACCATCATTATTAATTTTGTTATCATTCAGGTTTTGTTTTAATTCTAACAGAATATACTTTCAGGTCATAAGCTTCATTTTTTCCCCTGGTCCCTGTATAATTTAACGTTAGTATGGTTATGTGAATTGAGCATTCTAATATTAAATTTGCAGACATTGTCACTGCTAGACCTCTGCGAGAAGGAAGGCATCTGAGTTGTTGCAGAGGTGGTTGCTTTGAGGTTTCAGTAAATATTGTCCTTGTATGTTGTAAGTTGGTTCACAATGTTCTCGGTTTATTTAGCGCAAGCTGGTGGTTGCATTTTTACTGGAAGCACCTGGTACCTGGAAGAAGGCCTCTAAGATGTGAGCCTATCTGTACTGTACCATCCATAATCTTGGAGATGTATGTGTTTTGCTATTTATGTAGTGTAGTAGAGTATACTAGAGCGGAACCCCGAAAGATGGGGGGTTACTGTGATGCATCATGATGCCCCAAAGTAAGGGCACTTGATGACTTGAGTGCATTTTCCTTGTACCTTGAAAACCATGCGTTTGCCGTGATGATGCTTTTGTATACCTGCCAGTGTTGTGGGTGCTCTACTTTGTGTCAGTGTTGTGTTGCGGGTAAGTATTAGGGCACGTCCAATGCACAACGCAAATCTTACTCATCTGTGACTCAAAACAATGCATCAGTAGAGTAGGGAATAAAATATAAGAAAGAAAATATATAAAGAGATAGGGTTATGATTGAAAATTGGATGAATAGGGTGAGATAGGGAAAATACAAGGGTTGCATTGGACATGCTTTTAAGGCCCTGTAACTTGAAAACATGTGTTCAAAATCTTTAAGTTGTGAAAGTCAAAACTTCTTAAAAAATTCTTCTCCTTTTTTAAGAAATGCATGTTGATGTCTTTTTCAATTCTCCCTCTTTTAACAATATAGACATCAAGAATGTGAGTGAACAAGTAAAAGGTATGATGCAAATGCAAGTACTAGGAAGATTTGAAAATTATCCATTTAAACATGAACCACATGGCAAGGATTTTCGAAGCAATACAAATTAGTTCGGTGCTCACTAGTTTAAAAGATGTTAGTAAATCGATTTTTCATATTGAAAGACGTGGCTTAAAAAATAACAATTAAATATCGCGGAATGACAAGGTATCAAGATGGCTTCAATATAACACCACATGCAACTTTTTAAAATACAAGTAGATTCAAATCGACAGCTCAACTAACTATCATTTTTATTTTTTTTATTTTTTTCAAACACTTTTGAATGCATCCACAGGTTTAAAGCGAGCAATCGCTAGCAAAGCACATCTTAATGGAACTGGAAATGGCCTCCAGGTCACTCTGCTCTTGTGTTTGTTTTTACATTTTTTATTGAATTTAGGTGGGAGAGTCTTTGACCTTAATGGCCGACGGTGTCCAGCATTACACTGAAAAAATCACACGCCTTTACTATCCGATTCCATGCCAAGTTCATGCCTCTTGTGTGCAATGACAAACTATCTCATGAAGGATAATCGATGAAAACTCTTCAAAACTTGAAATTGCATATTTTTGTTTTTCAATTTACAAAAGTAAGATTTGGCCACCAAAAGATTCCACCAAGTTGCAAGGATGACTGAAAGAAGACCATAAGTGCCTCATCGAGTAATAACAGTCAAAAAGTGAAAATCTTATACCACATCAAAGGTTTGGAAAAAACAAAAGTAATGTCATTTTTAGACTAAACAACAATTGAACGAGTTAACACAAACTAAAATGTGAATAGTCTCGGCATCTTGTAAAGACTATATTCAAAAGCGTAATAGACAAATCTCCAAAGTAAAATAAGTCTATATGCTACTGCAAAATTTCCCAAAACTTCCACTCAACAACTGAGTCAACATTTTGCTCAAAAACGATGTACAAGACGATCAACAAAAATAAGATTCAAAAAAACCAAGAAAATGCAACTGGGCTAACCACAAAAAATTAGAAAAGAACAGAAACCACTCAAGCTCAGACTCGCTCTCATCTACCGCCTACGACTTACAAGGAAAGTCAACTCTACACCTTGAATACTGAAGATATGACATAGACCCTGTCTACCCAGAGACCTATAAAATAGTGTGGGATCAAACTAGTCAGAGGAGAGAAGTAAGTCTATTACGCATGATAGCAACCTAAGCACAAGATGAGAGGTCCGTGCCACCGTAAGTCAGAAGTCTAAGTGAAGAGTGCTGACTGCCTTAACACAATTTAGCCAATCCAATGCAACCCAAATGCAAATGCAGGGAAAGAGAAAAGAATGTGTTACATATAGTACAAGTAGCCCAAACTCCCCTTGACTATAAGCTAGCCAAACTCACAACCCCGAGCTCTCCTATGAGAGCCTCAAACCTAGCCCTGTCAGGTGGCTTCGTGAAGATATCAGCTAACTGACGGTCGGTATCAACGAATTGCAAGACTATATCACCCTTCTCTACATAGTCTATAAGAAAGTGATATCTCAGGTCAATATACGTTGTCCTAGAGTGCTGTATTGGATTTTTTGTAATGTTGATGGCCGAGGTGTTGTCACAAAGAAGTAGCACACTTGCACCTGACTGCAACATGCAGCAACGGCAATATACTAAGCCTCAGTAGTGGGTTGCGCAACACTCGACTGCTTCCTAATGGATCAAGAATAAGAGAAGTGTCAAGAAATTAGCAAGTGGCAGAAGTGTTCTTCCTATCTATTATACAGCCAGGAAAGTCTGTATCTGAGAAGGTTCTGAGAGATAGATAAGAGGCAGCAAAGAATCAGAGGACAAAGTCTGCAGTCGCACAGAGAGATAGTGGAAGATCCGCTTCACCGTCTAAAGGAAAGACACTCTAGATGAGGCCTGAAAGCGGGCATAAAGACACACAGCGAACTGGACGTCCAGTCAGGAAGAGGTGAGGTAGAGCAACATGCTACAATACTCCTTCTGGTCGACTGGCTCACCATTCTCATCGGGCCCTAAGGCAACAGTGGTCGCCATCGGAGTTGAGGCCGACTTACTATCAGACATAGCAAACCAACTCGGCAGGTCTTTTGTGTACTTACTCTGGTAAAGGAAGGTTCCCTCTGTTGTTTGCTTGAATTGAAAGCCAAGAAATAAGTTGAGCTCCCCATCATACTCATCTTAAATTTTGAGCTCATCACCTCTGAGAACTCAAAAACAAGAGTAGAAGAGGAACCATAAAAAATAATATCATCGACATACACTTGCACCAGAAGAAAATCAGAGCCAACCCTACGGGTAAACAAGGTCTAGTCTACCTTACCCATTAGAAACCCATTGCTCACCTGATAGGTTTTAAGTCTCTCATATCAGGGCCGGGTGCTTGTTTTAGCCATATAGAGCCGTATCAAGCTTATATACATGATTATGATAACTTAAATCCTCAAACCTAGGAGGTTGCTTCACATACAATTCCTCCTTAATATAGCCATTAAGAATGGCACTACGGACATCTATTTGATACATTTTAAACCCATTGAATGCCATAAATCTAAGATCCTGATGTAATCATGTCTAGCCACAGGAGCATAGTTCTCATTGAAGCCTATCACATCAATCTAAGTCTAACCTTGAGCAGCCAATCTAACCTTGTTTCTAACTATTAACACATCCTCACTTTGCTTGTTCTTGAACATCCATTTAGTTCTTATTACATTATGTCCTTTAGGGCGTTCAACAAGCTGTCACGCTTTGTTACTCTAAAAGTTTTCTAACTCTTAATGCATCGCATTCACTCAATCAGTATTAGAAAGTGTATGGGTGACATCATTCGGTTCAAAAAAAGCAGCGAAAGCAGCAGATAAGCAAGGTGAGAAAGCCCAGATTTCAATCGGGTTAGCACCCTCTCGCTCAATCCACCGATCATATGTGCAGGAGGATGGTCTTTCTGGATGCGACGAGAAGCCATAAAAATGGCCTCTACCTAGGGAGCAGGAGAGGTAAGATCAGAGCTACTGGGCGAATTAGGTTATATAGATGAGAACTTAAAAACACAAGGTGAGAGGTGAGTAGAAACAGAAGGTAAGCGATGAGGCTAAGGAACAACACTAGAAACTAGAGGCGCCATAGGTGGAGTTAAACCATGGTCAGGTTCTGAAGAACCGCCATCTTTAATGACCTTCTCCTCAACAAAGATTGACTCAAAAGACAAATTTGAACCTCGGATATCTGGCTTTTCCCTCGGAGCCTCATCAAAGGTCATCATGTAAGTCTTAACAACTCTCCGCCTCTCGCTATCCCAGATGCGGTAATTCACAGCAAAAACTATATACCAAAGAAAAATGCCATCTAAAGATCGAGATTTAAATTTGTCTAACTTTTCATACTTTAGAATAAAGCACTTGCATCTAGACACCCTGAAATGTGAAACACTTGGCTTACACCCATATCGAAGTTCAAAAGATGTGCGATACAACTTGGACCTCAGAAACACCCTGTTTGAAACATAGCAAGTTGTAGAAACAGGTTCAGCTCAGAAATAACTAGTAGTAGAATATTCATCAAGCATAGTCCTATCCATCTTTACCAAAGTGTGATTTTTCCTCTCCACAACACCATTTTGTTGGGCGACGTGCGGAGAAGAGAATTGATGCTCAACACCAGAATCAGAACAGAAGCTTTCAAATTGTGCATTTTTCAACTCAGTGCCATTATCTGAACGGATTGCACGAAGCAATCCTGGGAACTGAACAGAAAGCTTATGAATTAAGTAACGAAAATAGCCAAATGTTTCGTCCTTATTCACCATGAAATAGACCCAAAAGCAGCAAGAATAGTCATTGACAACAACGAACACATACCACTTGCCACCCACAGACTGCACAGAGGAGGGACCAACAGTGTCCATGTGAAGCAATTGTTCTGGTGCATCCGCCATCACTAGGGTGACTAATGGGTGAGCGGCAGCTATCATCTTCTCATGCCTGTAAGGAGCACAAACTATGTCATTGATCATCCTGAGTTTAGGCAAACCACAAATCAGATCCTGACTGCTAACTCTGGTCAAGTGATCAAAACCAATATGACCCTATATCCTATGCCAGAAGGAGGTGTCACAGACTCTGAAACAATCAAGCAATGAGAAGAGCCAACCGAATATCGGAAATTGACACAAAAAACTCTCTAAAATCTGTGAATCCCACAAGCAAAACTTTCTAAAGAATTAAAAATGCAAATTTCATTCTAATTAAAACAAAACTCAAAATTCTTATTAGTCAGCTGAGAAACATAAAGCAAATTATAATTAAAGTTGCTGACAAGGACCACATCCTTAAGGACAACTTAATCACTAATCTGATTAGAGCCTCGGACGAGCACACAACCTAACGAAGCATCCCCAAAGGTAATTTTCTTACCCTGGAGCTCACAGACTAAGGAGGAGAACCACTGATAGTTTTCGGTCATGTGGTGACAACACTCGGAATCGATAATCCACATGTCCCCTTCCCAGCCCGACGCACCCGAATCAACGAGTGAAGAAACGTGTCTCAGCATTGGGAAATAGCAATGTATCTTTTGAACCCAATACTGAGTCACACGACCATAGCGAACAGACTCTACTCGGACTAGGCCATCACTTCTAGTAATGAAACATCCTGACGCTGAATTAGGAGCAACCTGCCGTTGAGTTGAGGTGGACGCATCCTCTTCGCGCTTCCTACCCTTCTTGCCATTCCTTCACCATGGAGTTGGCACCTCACGTCTCGGACGCTCACCTCTGTAACCAACAGGAGGTACGTCTTGAGGACGACGCTGCTCATGCCCCAGACCGACAAAAGGACGAGCAACAGAAGGCTGAGCTCCAAGTCCTGACCGTCTACCCACCATTCTAGCCTGAGGTGGAATGAAACTAGGTGCAGGTTTATTAGCAGAGCCATGAATTCTAGCCTGTTTCTTGTGCTCCTCATGTGCTTCCTTAGCACGGTGGAAATAGTTCTGCTCAGTGTGTCCTATCCTATCGCAGAATGTGCAAACTACTCCTCTGCCATTTCCAAGGGCAGGAGTGGTAGGGGAACACTCTTCCTATGTGGACTCTACGAAGCTTTCTTCTGATACTGAACATACTATGTGCTTGGACTTTCCCTAACGATCCATGCAAACCTAAAAACAATAGTCTCAGAAACACTATCCCTAAGAACAATCATCTGCCCATTCTCATCCCTTCCAAGGACTCTAGGTGGTTGTCTCTTGATGTGCTCTAGCAAATTGTAACCTAGACCTCTATCCCTTGATATCTTGTTTTTATCAAGTATCAAGTTCAGCTTCCGTTTGTCCTCAACAAACTTCTCAAAAGTTCTCATGAGGTACTCGCATTCCTGATAAAGTTGGGGACAAAACCCGCAAGAAAAAGAAGAGTCTGAAGAGTCCTGGCTATCAGTTGTAACCTTTCCCAAGGCTTTGCGACACTTTTCACCTAGAATCTTAACTTCCCTCTCGAGAGCTTGACAGAAAAAACACTCAGCATTTTGGGTTTGGGTCAACATACCCTCAAATCTATCACTCATGTCTTGATAGATCCTACTCATCTCTCCATCAAGCTCAAGACATCGATCACACACAGAGACATTAAGAACAACATCATTAAGCTTATAAATCTTAACTTGCAAGTTCAAATTCACAAACTTGAACAGTGTGGAATCACGACATGTAGAATCAAGTGAGTGGAAACTACAACTCTCATCTTTGCTGACTGGGTTCTTAGGTGGAGCATGATCGCTACAGCCCGCGACTGGATTGACTGGGTCCTTAGATAAGTATGTAGAGGACCAGGACAAAGCATGCTAGGGTTCATCAAGCAAACAAACTATAGATCAGAAGTGACAAGTAAAAAATTCTTCGTAGCATCATCTAGTTCTTTAACAAGCTTAACATTAACTTCCCTAAGTTTTTCATTCAAATCAAGCACCCTATCATGAGTTGTCCTGAATTAATTGAAATTAACCATGACCATATCAAACTCTAACCACCTATCAGAGTCAACAGGCTCGGGAATAGACCTATATTTTTCATTCTCTAGTTGGATAGTAACATTCTTAAAATACACTTTTAATTCATCCAATTCTAGAGTAAGCTTCCCACAATCAGAGCAATCAATAAGTTTATCATTTTTTAGTTGAACCTCTAGGATATTTTTTTGGCCAAAACCCTAGTGTACTTGTCATGAATTTTAAGTAATTCTTCCAATAGTTCAGAATATGATTGACCTTGTTCATCAGTTACCTCATCATCGCCGGTGTGGTAATTGTCCGAGTTGCTGCCACCGCTGTCGCCATGTGCCATGAAGCACATGCCGGTGTAGTCGACGTCGTCGTTCTCCGGCTTGATCATCCTCACCATCATCCGAATGTCCATCCTCTTTATCAGAGATGACGGCTTCTTCCAGAGCGGCTAGCACCTTCTCAACCATGCGGTGTCCCTTCATCAGCTGTTTAGGTGGCCTTTTTTTTGTCACCTCCATCATCGGCCTTGATGTTGCCGTTCTTCTTTACGTAGGCGTTCCGTGCTGCCACGGCGTAGTCGATCCGCTCCTCTCCTATGGACTTGGGACAATCACGCTTCAAATGGTTGAGACTACCACAACCGAAACACCTCATGATGACTCTCCTCCGATCTGCCACTCGTCTATAAGCATATGAGAACTTCCTAGCCAAGAAGGAAAGCTGCTCATCAGGAATCTTGTCTATCTGATCGTTGGACATCTCACAGAGGACAGAAGAAGGAGAAACTGGAAACATTAGAAGATCCACGACCAGAGGGGTCAACTATCAAGGCTGTGGATGAGGAACTGGGCTCTTTCGGGTGATGATCAAGTTCGTGCGTCATGAGACTACCATACAACGCTTCTAAGGTTAGCGTCGATAGATCGGCTGCCTGTTGGATTGCAGTCACCTTCACATCCCAGATCTTAAGATCCAATGCAGAGAGAAATTGCCTGACGATCTCCGAATCGGTATATTTGACTTCAACTGAATGGAGATTGGCAAGAATCTTGGTGAAGCGGGAGAAACATAAGTCAATTGTTTCACCCGGCTTCTGAGTAAATCGATTATACTCTCTTTTGTGTTGGTCTGGTCTCACCACCTTAACCTGAGCCGTCCACTCATGATAAGTTTGGAGGGTCGTCCAGATTTTATGAGCTGTGATGATGTCCGACACCCGCTCGTACTTCCCTCGGTTAAGACCTTGAATCAGAAAAATTCAAACTTTTGCATTATGCTCCACATCGGCTTGATTCGCGGCCATCACCTCCTTGGGTAAATCATATGGGTCCTTGATCTTAAGCCAAATATTGTATTGTTGAGCCATCACATATGTCTCCATACTTTTCAATAGGAAAAATCGGCTCCGGAGAACACGTGGGGTTTGATGAAATACTTATCCGTCATAGCTCAAATAGTAACAAGGATTGGCTTAAAAAATCGATCAATATTTGCAATGAAGCATGAAACCAAATGTTCTAATATCAGTTGAAGAACTGAGCTAGATGGATAGGGGGGGGGGCTGAATAGATGCCATAAAATTTTTCCGACGTTTCCACCGAAAATCCAAACAACTTGACAACTTTGTGTACCCTTCACTTGGGTGTATGAGAGCCATGAAATATTGAGATTTTGGAATCACAATCCTGATTGTTAAGTGTTCAAACAAATAAGAATCAATTCAAACCTTACTTTTGAGAATGAGATCATTCCAAAAGACCAAAAGTCACATTCCCAAAAGTAAAAAGAAAATTTTCAGAAAATTGTCTTGCAATAAGAGAGTGGTTGCTGCTGTTGGAAGGCATTAGAAATTTTCTAACTTGTTCTACACCCATGTGGGTAATTCTTGATGGTCTCCTCCAAATTTCAGCACCAAACTCCATCTATAGAAAATGAGAAAAATCATGCACAAAAAACTGTCAGGAACTCAAGGCTGCAAGTTTAGGGCTCGGTATTCATCTCATAGCTCCCAAATGGGGAACTCAGTGGACTTCAAATTTTTACCACAGATGGGTATGTGAGTTACGCATTTGTTCCAACTGAAATAATCCAAAAATGATTTTTCTAAAGTTTTCTAAAAATCTTTTATTGACTGTTGCGCAGACGAAAGTTTTTGGACATATTTACAACAAATCAAGAACTTGATCTCTAGCCTCTCATATGGTTGCAAAGAGTGTGACAAATCATATTAGCAACATCAAGGAATCATAGACCACCAAGAATCAGCAAGAAATTACCCAGATTCATTGACATAAGGGTTATCTAAAACCATGCCGGGCATGTTAATTAGCAACCTGGGCAATAACAACATATGTGTCGGTACAGTAAATACCGGGGAATTAAGAGTCCTAAAGAAGACCAGGCGAGGGCCCCACGCGTCAGGCGGGCGATCAGGCCCTAGCGCGTGGGCGAGCCCCTCAGCGCGCCAGGCGGGCGACCAGGCCCCAATGCGTGGGGCGAGCGCGAGAGGCCTCCTCACTGTCAGGTGGGGCCCGTGCGGCAGGAAGCGTCCCGAGGGGAGTCTTCTGTGCGAAGGCTCTACCCTGCTGCGAAGGACAGGCGTATTAAATGCGACACCACGCGCGGATGGACCGGGGAAGAGATGATTACGGCCACAATGACCTCTGCAGGTCTGATCAACTGTCACTGTGGTTCTGCGGAATTGACCAGCAGAGAGAGAGCTTGCCGTCATCAGGTTGGCCGCCCGCGTCAGACGGTGCAAGTTGGGCCCCACCTACTCCCTCACCGGCGTGTTCACACGAGTCAGAGGCCACTTGCAAAGCACACGTGGGCGGCGCCGCTCGGCACAGTAGCAGCATGTTTTTGTACTCAGTGTACGCCACCCCCTTTGCTCTCTCCGCCAACCCGCAGCTTGTATAAAAAGAGAAAAGAGAGAAAGGGGGGAGGAGGAGGAAGCATTCTGTAATCATTCCCACATAACCACAACACGAAAAGAGCTAAGGCTCTGCAGGAGTAGGACTATTACCCGCGAGGGGGTCCGAACCTGGGTAATCTCTGCGCATCGCTCCTCGCCGCGCCCGACGCTTGAATCTGATCGAGCCCGGGCTGATCGGCTAGCAGAAGTGGAAATCTGATAGGGGTGTGATTCACTGTGGTTCGGTGAAGAACACGCTGTCAGTGGCGCGCCAGGTAGGGGACGCTAGCATCTGTCCGAGTTCTTCGACCTTTTTTTGGGCAGCGATGGCGGATCAGCAGTCTGCGATAGACAAGGAAGTAGCCGCCAGAGCCGCAGCCGCGGCGTCGGCTGCGACAATGGTGGTGGATCAGCCGGGCGGCAGCCTCCCGCCAAGGGTTGGCGCTCTGGCGGAGAGCAGTCGTCCCAGACTGGCTAGGTGACGCCTGGCCTTAGAGGAGTGCTCTCCGGCACAAAACCTCCATGCGGCCAGGCCCTACTGGACAACCCGCCAGTTCCGGTAACTCCAGACTCTCCACTGTGCCGTGGCTGGCCTGTTTGGCCCGCTACGTCGACGCCGCCGCAGCGGTAGTGCAGGTTCCGGGGGGTACGGGAACCGGCGTTTTTGTTTCCTCCCGTTCTTTTGTTTCTCCGCACCCCTCCCGCGGATCTCCTGTCGGGAGGTGGCGGGGCCAGGATGACAGGAGCCAGGCGACTCCTTCGGGGGTTTGACCGGGCAGATGCGGCGGTGAATCGGACCTCCGGGCCCACTTGGAGGACCGCCATCTGCTGCATGGAGAAGACCTACGTGACAAGCTTCGCCGGCGGCACGGCCGAGAGCGCGACCGCGCTATCGCTGCCGTCCGCGGAGGCCAGGAGGAGGGTTCCATCGACGCCACCCCAGCCGCGCGAAGGCGGAGCTTCCTCGGCGCCGCCTAGGCGCCGAGGGCAGCGGGATGAGGGCCGCGTACAGGTGCAGGAGGCTCTAGACGTTGGATGCCGCGCCTTTTCAAAGGAGCTGCGTCGCGTCCAGTGGCCGAAGAAGTTCCGACAGGCCCCATCGAAAAGTACGACGGCTCCACCAACCCTGACGAGTTCCTGCTGATCTACACCACGGTGATGCAACCGGCTGGAGGGTCAGGGAAAGTTTTGGCGAACTACTTCCCCGCTGTCCTCATAAGCGGAGCCCGCTCGTGGCTCATGAATCTACCCCCAGAGTCGGTGGGGTCATGGAAGGAGCTCTCCGAGCTCTTCATCATCAACTTCCAGGGCACTTTCGAGCAGCCCGGAGTCGAAGCCGATCTCCACAACGTGGAGTAGAAGAAGGGAGAGTCGCTGAGCGACTACATCCGGCGCTTCAGTCAGGTTCGCAACACCATTCCTGACATCTCCATTGACGCCGTCGTCACGGCCTTCAGGAGGGGCGCCCGAGATCCCAAGGTCAAGGAGAAGATGGCCACCCGCAAGATCAAGAAGACGGAGGAACTCTTCACTTTGGCCCATAAGTGCGCCCTGCAGGCGGAGGCCCACTTCCGGCCGGCCGGAAGGGCGGGGGCCGCTGGGGGTGGCGAAGCCGGGACCTCCAAATGTCCCGGCGGGAAGGACAAGAAGAAGCGCAAGGCGGCCGAGGCCGGCAGGTCAGTCATTGAGCGACGACGACGACGACGACGGCGGCGGCAGCGGCGGCGGAAGAAAAGGAGGAGGTCGCGGCGGCGGCAGGGCGGTCCCGCAGGCGGCCGTGGACGGTCCCAGCGTCATGACGAAGAACTTCTCGTCCCATTCACCGTAGCAGTTCCCACGACTTGGCTGATTGCTAGGTCGTCAGCAAGATAGTGGACAAGCGAGTTCACGAGCAGCAGTAGGCATCCGGCAGCGGCAAGGGCAAGGAGCCGGATCCGCTTGGCTTTCAACAGGCGGAGCGCGAAGTCGCCTTCATCCACGGCGGATCGGCCACCTATCCGTCTCACGCCAGTTTCAAGCGTGTAATGAGGGAGGTGTGCGCCGTCGTGCCTGGCGTGGGGTCTGCTAGGCAGCTGGTGTGGTCGGAGCAATCGATCACGTTCAGCCAGGCCGATCACCCCGCCAGTACCGTCGGCCCGGGACATCTCCCGATCGTGGTTGTGCCCACGGTCCGGAATGTCAAGTTGGGGCGGGTGCTGGTAGACGGAGGAAGTTCTATCAACCTCCTGTCCGCCTGAGTTGCCAAAGCACTTCAGATCCAGGAGCAGGAGCTTCGGCCGGCACTTCCCTTTTTCAGCGTCGCGCCGGGGGCTGAGTCCGCCCCTCTGGGGCGCGTCAGTCTCCTGGTGACCTTCGGAGGCTCCGACAATTTTAGTACGGAGATGCTTGAGTTCGAGGTAGCGGACTTCGACCTCCCGTACAATGCCATACTAGGTCGGCCGGCGCTGACCAAGTTCATGGCGGCCTGCTGCTATGCTTACATGGTGGTCAAGATCCCGGGGCCGGCATCATCGTGAAGGTGGACCGCCCGGAGGCGCTCCGCTGCGACAGGGATGCTCTCGTCCAGACGGGGGCGGTCTGTGCCCAAAGGCTGAAGCCTCGACTCTGGAAGCTCCTCCGGCGAAGGTCCATGCTTCCCTCGGCTCGTCCACGGGGGTTAAGACGGTCTCCCTGAGCGAGTCAGACCCGACGAGGATCGTTCAGGTGGGCGCATCCCTCGGTGCCAAATAGGAAGGCGCGCTCGTCTCCTTCCTCCAGTCTAACGCAGATGTGTTTGCTTGGCAACCGTCTGACATGACTGGGGTCCCCAGGGATGTGATTGAGCATAAGTTGGCAACGTTCCTCGGCGTGCGACCGGTCATGCAGAAGGTCCGGAAGCAATCGGTGGAGCGCTAGGCCGTTATCCGCTAGGAGGTGGACAAGCTCTTGAGGGCGGGTGTCGTTCGAAGCGTCGCCCACCCTAGGTAGCTGGCGAACCCCGTCCTCGTCAAGAAA
This sequence comes from Raddia guianensis, assembly GCA_036346415.1. Lineage (NCBI taxonomy): Eukaryota > Viridiplantae > Streptophyta > Magnoliopsida > Poales > Poaceae > Raddia > Raddia guianensis. The sequence continues at coordinate 21,908,049 of CM070537.1, read as the reverse complement.
TCCAACGGACGATGGAGGATGTGTGTCGACTTCACCGACCTCAACAAGGCGTGCCCGAAGGATCCATACCCACTGCCCCGCATCGATCTCATCGTCGACTCCACGGCGGGGTGTGAACAGCTGTGCATTCTGGATGTGTACTCCGGGTACCACCAGATAAGCATGGCTGAAGAAGACGAAGACAAGACTGCCTTTGTGACGCCTATAGGAGTCTACTGCTACAGAAGGGTGGCATTTGGATTGAAGAATGCAGGCCCAACCTATCAGAGGGCCATGCACATTGCTCACCGCCCCCAGATCGGGTGGAATCTGGAGGTATACGTCGACCAACCTTCGTCAATCTGAGGAAGTACTACATCAAGCTCAACCCCGAGAAGTGCATGTTCGCTGTTCCATCGAGCAATCTATTGGGTTTCCTCGTCTCCCAGCGGGGGATTGAGGCGAACCCCGACAAGATCGCAACAATAAAAAATATGAAGCGACCGACGCGACTTCTGCAGATGCAATGTTTGGTGGGCTGCTTGACTTCCCTGGGCCGCTTTATAGCTCGCCTGGGGTATAAGAGTCTCCCCCTGTTCAAGCTCCTGAAGAAGACCAATCAATTTGAGTGGACCGCGGAGGCATAGGAGGCGTTCGACGGGCTGAAGAAGTACCTCACTTCTCCACCCGTGCTGGTAGCCCCAGATCCGGGCGAGCCGCTAATCCTCTATGTCGCGGTGAACCCGGAGGTGGTCAGCACGGTGTTGGTGGCAGAAAGAGAAGGAGTTCAACGCCCGATCTACTACATTAGCAAGGTTCTCCATGATGCAAAAACAAGGTACCCGCCAGAAGATGTTGTACGCCGTGTTGACGGCATCCAGAAGGCTGCGTCACTACTTCCAGGGGCGAGAAATCACTGTGTTGACCAAGTACCTGTAACATCCCAAATTTTCAAAACCAAATTTGGCACGTTAATAATTTCATTAAAATGCATAATTAAAATATTAAACTATTTAAGTGTTGAAAAACATCATGGCATCATCATTGCATGTAACCGTTTTGAAAATGGGTTGGGTCATTAATTTTTAAAGGTATAAATATTTTCATGGGTGCATTTAGAAGCTTTCAAACCCATGTGAATTTGTCAAAACCTATTTAATATTTGACCTTTGAATAATTATTTAGAAAGAAGAAAAGAGAAAAAAAACAAAATTGGAAAAATTAGAAAACTTCTCTCTCTCTCTCACCTTTTCTCTCTGCTCTCTTCTCTCCCTCTGCACCGCAAGCTTATCGCTTCGTAGCTCATTTGTAAACTATGAAGTTACTCTCTGCAACCCCCGCGTGCGTCGTCGGCGCATCTAGACCACGCCACGACTTCCTCTCGCCGCCACGCCACGCTAAGCACCCTGACTTCGCCGTCGTGTTGCTGCAGCTGTTGTGCAATAGCACCTGTCTTTCGATGCCTCCGCGCGCTGTGCCACCCGTCGGAGTAAAGTCCGGCGCCGGCGTGCTCTTCTCAACTATAAAGCTCGTGTTCTGCTTCTCCTTATCCGATTGCCTGCCGTGCTTCTCCTCGGTAAGCTCTGCTCTATTCCCTGGCCTTCGGCCATTTCTTCGTCGCTTTCTCACTCGCTTCCTCTCATCCTCCATACCGCAGTGTCGAAGGAACCCGAAGAACCACCAAGTTAAAAAGAAGCTGCGCTCGGTTAAATAAATCGCCTTGGTAAGCTTCGCTCATCTCTAGGTGCGCTTGAGCTTGGGAAGATGATCCGGGAGGCCGTAGTCTTCCTGCGTGTGCCATGTCGAGCTAGAGCTCTCATGGAAGCCATGCGAGCTAGTTTAGAGCATGCAATCGTAGCTATGTATAAAAATACGTCGTCAGGCGCGGACGGCGGATCGTGACTATAGGGTCCTTTGGAGGCGCTGAGTCGAGAGGATCCATTTTGCAATCGGTTTGGCGAGCGGAGGTCGCCACAACCCGCCAGCCGAGCTCCAAGATGCTCCAATGGAAGTTGCTCAGACGTGTTGTGCATGCTTGGCTTGAGGTTGAAGAAGACCCATGCTTTGAGATTAGTGCTAGCTTTGTGTAGGGTGTGTGGCTCGATAAATGGAAGCGTATTCGATCAAAATACGCTTTCCGAGTTCAAAGTGCACACATAAATATAATCCAAAAATTTAATAACTCTCTATTTATATTAATACCTATAACAATAAAAATTAAGCTAATCATTTTTCATTAACTAGCAAATAACGAATGATTTTCAAAACCTTAGAAAAATGATGAAAATATTATTTTGATGCATACACTTGATTTAATAAAAATATAAAATAGTTGTGCATGCATCACATTTCCATGCATATTTATTTCGTGCATGATTTTTAAAACAAAAATCATATATAAATGTTTCCCTGTTTGATGGATGTTTATATTATGTTGTATGTGTTGTCCGCGTGGTTAGACCCGTCCATCGTCGCCGGTTGCTCCTACCCGTCTTCTGACCAAGGCAAGTCCCCCTTTGATCATATTGTGAAGCCATTTTCGGTTATTTAGAAAATGTTTATTAGACTTGAAAATATGCATGCTAGTTTAAAAGATAAATGCCGTATTTGCTAGAATTAGTTATTATGCCAATTAGAAAGGTAAGAGATATGTTAGGATCAAACCTAAGGCTAAAATATGAATTACTCTTATTTAAATACCTTGTTGAGGTAGGATAAATGCTTAAAACTATTTATGCGGAATGATTCAATCATTTGTGTGAACTGAGAATATTGTTGAGAAATGTTTGGGAAAAGATGATTTAAAGATAGCGCATCAAGGGTGATGCTTAATAGGAAATGATTTTCCTCTTATCCCAAAATCTTTCCGACTAGGGAGATATTTTGTCAGTTGGTGCAGTATGGCACCGGTTTGAAAATCGGGCTAAAATATAAATTCTCCCCTAGTCTAAGGACTGCTCATCCTATAATCCTATGAACTGAGCCATTACAAGATGCGACCTCGAGCCCGGTATGGGGCGGGCCCGATCGTCGGTCCTCGTGGTTGATGGTCTTGTGGCGAAACATCGTGCAGGTGCGTAGCCTCTCGAGGGTAAAGCGTACCCTCTCGCAGAAGTTAAAAGCTGTCATGATAGCCGTGCTTTCATGTTATGGCCTTGTGAAGGACTGATTATATGGTAGCTCCTTCATTTTAAAACCAATTTAGAAAAGGGTTTTGAACAAATGATTTGAGATGAGTAAGGTTTGAGAAGGATTTCGTTTGAGCTAGGGGCCACCGGTGATATTCGAAATGGGTAACGACCTATCGGAAAGTGTCGTGTGGAATGGACCTAGCGGTTTTGAGAAAAGAAAAGAAGAAAGGATTTTGTTCTTGCTATGGCACCGAGGCCAAGTGGCGAGAACCGTTTGAGAAAAGCCCAAAGAAAATATGGAGATTCAATGTTTCTAAATCGCTTTGTCAAAACTAGGCTAATAAGCGCAATTTCCATAAAATTGCCCAAGCCATCCATTTGTACTAAACCCCATCAATATATCCTCGACTTCTCGAGTACCTTTGTACTCACCCCTATTTCTCCTTCCCTCTTCCAAAAATTTCAACAATCGAGGAGCGCCCTCGACTCGCCATCCGAGGAGGACCCGGACTTCGAGGAGGAGGAGGACTTCGAGGACGAAGAGTAGGGTTGTGTCACCCTGCCGCCGCTGTGGGAATAGTCTAGTCTGCTAGAATAAATCGTGCCATGTTAGGCTCTGCGTTACCGTGTGTGTAATCAGTATCTTAACTGCGTGCCGTGCTTGATGTATTAAATCGTGACTTCTGTGGGGCTTAGTCCTCTATGTTGTAATAATGTAACTCGAAGGCAATGTACCATTATTGTTGTTAAATTGTGTGTGCTAGCCATGATCTTACGGGACTAATCTTGTATGCACAATTAGGATTGATCAATTAGACCGGGTTCGACAAAAGTGGTATCGAGCCGATCGCTTTAGGGCGTAGCCCTAGAATTAGAGACCATATAATTTATAAAGAAAATAATTGTTAAATAAATTAGTAATCTTACGCAATCCAATTTTTGCCGATAATCTTTTGGAAATTGTAGATGCCGTCTTTCGCGTCTGCCCTTGGACTTGGCTACGGAGGTTTCGTGCGCCAGCTATTGCTGATGCTGAGCACGCTTGGTTTCGGTGACCCTATGTATCATGGGGCCACTACTTTGCGCAAAGGGCCTTTTCTTTGGGTGGTGTGCGTCATCGTCTTTGCCGCAGTCCACCGCCTACTCGTGGACCGTTCGCTACTCTCCGCTAATCGCGTCAATTGCTCGAGCGCCATCCAAGGCGTGTCGGACTTGCTCTACACGACTCCAGCGATCATTCACGCGTGAGTGCATGTCTCCCGCTTACTACTTTCCTCTCGCGCTTAACGAGCTGTTCAGCCATGCTCGTCGGCCGAGGGTGAGCGACCGACGTGTACCACCTTGCCGAGCTCGTCCAATCCCTGGACGACGCGTACACCATCGTCCTGCGGGAGTTGAACTCTGTCTATGACACCAACCGCCAGCTGGAGCAAGCCAAGAAGGAGAGCCGCGAACTTAAAAAGCGTGACTCTTTTCACTTGGTGGAGAAGGTCCAGCTTCGCAAAAGAATCCGTCAGTTGGTTCGCGAGAACCAGCGTCTCCGTGGGAATGCCGCTTCTTCCTCCGGGACTCCTGCTACTGCTGCTTCGACCTCGCGCCCGAAGAAGGAGGTCGGGACAAGCCCGCGTCCCGCCTAAGGATCCTGCTGATCTTCCCTTGTGTTCCTTCGAGCTCACCCCCAAGGATCTCAAGTTGGATCTGGGTCCTTCCGGAGTGAGAGCTCCGCCTCCCACTCTTGTCGAGCTCCAAGGCATACCGTTGATGGTTCGATCACCACCGTCTGGTTGGCACCCCGCTGTGGATGCCGACGATGATGATGATGACGGGGAAGACCCCGTGGAGTTGGTCTCTGAGTCCGATTGCGACCAGGACTAGCTCGTAGCCCCTGTATCCTTTGTTTGGGTCGTTGTCACCCTTTTCTTTTCTTTTTCTTTTGCTTTGGGTCTTGTCCGCCGCTTTGCCGCGCTTTGCCGCCGGTCCCCCCTCCACTTCAAATATTCGGCCGCCTCTTTAAGAGGGCCGTCCCGCCGCAGTTCGCCGCCTCGCCTGCGCTGCCGTCCCGCCATGATTCGCCAGCGCCTTTGCGCTTTGCCGCTGCGTTGCCCGCTGCTTGCTTTGCTGCCGCCCAGCGTCGGTCTTGCCGCCTACTTTGTCTTTGCCGCCCGCCGTGCCCAGCTTTCTCCACCGCGATGAGGAGAAGGTCGGAGATTCGCTCCGCGAGTCCTCCTCCTCACCGTTCTGCGAGCCCTCGCCGCTCGGTGAGCCCTCGCCGTTCTCCGAGTCCTCCTCACCGCGCTCCAAGTCCTCGTCGTTCCCGAGTCCTCGCCCTCGGCCGAGCGAGTTCCGCTCTTCCTCGAGGAGATGAGGCATTTTCCTCTCTGGATCACCGTGGTAACCATCCTACTCGGTTGGTGCTTACAGTGGGCCTTGTGGATCAATCCTATTAGCCGTCGGCGTATGTCCGTGTAACCCGTGAGGTAGTTAGCTCGTGATTTGGGCCGCGTACAGGTTTGTGGTATTGCGCCTGTTTGTACCCTAAAATTGTTATGTTATGAATATGAATGTGCATTGTGCCAAATTGCATATTTAAAACCATGTTTTGGATGAAAAACGTAATTCCTCCTTATGCTTATCTCGTTCCTCTCCTACCTATCAGATGGTGATTGCTCGAGTGGCTGGAAGAAGGGATGTAGCCCGGGGCCGAGGTCATGGAAGTGCCCCGAGCCGAGCAAGTGCTTCAGCACCAACCTCGTGAGCAAGATCGCTCGCCAGTATGGATCAACATTCTGTTGGAGGACCTCCTCCTGTTCCGGTTCCTCCGCCAGCTCCTCTGCCAAATCCTCCACCAAATTCCCAACCAAATTCCCAACCAAGATCCCACCACGAAAACTCTCTCGAACATCAAGCTGATTCCAACCACCATCTTCCTCCACCACCTCCTGAAGAACCTACCACCCGAGAAATCATGCAAATGCAACACCAGATGATCCGCGACTTGATTCAAGAGCGGAATCATCCTCCTGTCCCAGCTCCCTCTCCTGCTCATACACCAGCTCCACCTCCCTATCGTTCCCGTATCAATGACTTCCTTAGGGCCAATCCCCTAAGTATCTTTGGCTCTGCCGACTCTCCGAAGCAGCGGATTGGTTAAAGGAGATCGAGAAAAAAGCTTATCATGTTCCAATGTGGTGAGATTGAGAGTGTTCATTTCATAACACATCAACTCACCGGAGTTCTTTGCTTTGCTTGGTGGGACACGTTACGTGAAGCCCATGATAACCCCGATGCTATCGAATGGGCTGAGTTCGTTGAGGCATTTGAAGAGAACTATGTTCCCGGCAGTGTTAAAGAGGCTAAAAGAATTGAATTCCACTCCCTCGTGCAAGGAAGCATGACCTGCAGAGTACCTCACCAAATTCACACTCTTGGCTCGATATGTTCCAAGGGGCGTGAGGAGCGATCTTGATAAGATATATTTCTTCAAGAAAGGCATGGACCACGAGATCGTGCCTTGATTGACTCCTCTGAATTCCCCACTTTTAAGCAAATGTTTGCCCGAGCGTTAAACAAGAGGAAAACCGTCGCCGATGCTCTGGTTGCCCGAAAGAAGAAGAGGGCCCATGAGGATAGCCATTCCTCTGAAGTTCTCGTTTCAAGATCAAGCGCCTCGTGATCGTGGGCATGTTATCCCTCCTCGCCCTAGACTCAAGTGGGTCCATCGCGACTGCCTCTACCACCTCCACCGGTTCGCACCCAAGTCTCCACTCCTCAAAAGAAAGATATCTCCACCATAAAGTGCTTTGCTTGCCGCCAGTTGGGTCACTATGCCACTCGTGTCCCAATAAGAATCTCGAGCCTCAAGGGAAGCCTCGCTGCTCCGCGACTCGCTTTTCCGGGATGGGTCGCGGAACTTCCAACCCGCAAGATCTGCTCCTCGCCGTTGGGCGTGGGCGTGTGAACCACGTCCTCGCCGAGGACGCCCACGCCGATCCTAATGTGGTGATGGGTAAGTTTTCATAAGTGCGATGCACGCTCTTGCTCTTTTCGATTACGGTGCAACGATTCATTCATCTCAAAGATCTTTTGTCAAAAATCATGAGTTGAAAACGATGCAATCAAGAATCAATGTTAATTAAATCCCCGAAAAATCATGAGATCCACTTTGATGTGCCCCGGGTTAAGCTAAAATTCAAGACACCGAGTTCTTGGCGACTTGGTGGTTATAAACTCAAGAGGAATTGAAGTGATTACGGGTATGGATTGGTTAACCAAAATAAAGGTCAAATAGATGCCACCAAAACAGTAAAATTAATTAATAGTGTTGGACGGAGGTCCAATTCATCGCAAATTCTTTCCCTCCGATCTAATCACCCTTAATAAGTTGGAGGCCTCTTCCACGAAAACCATAGGCGTGGTAAAGGATTTCCCGATGTGTTCCCGGACGAGCTACAGAATGCCCCGATCGGAAATTGAATTTGTGATAATCTGGTTCCCGCACCGGTCCTATCTCCCAAAGACCTTATCGCCTATCTCGCCAATCTAATGGCTGAATTGAAGAAACAAATTGAAGAATTGCAAGAAAAAGGATTTATCCGACCAAGTGTTTCCCTTGGGGAGCACCCGTGATTTTAAATCAAAAAGAAAGACGGATCTCTCGCATGTGCATAGATTATCGATCTCTAAATGAAGTAACAATTAAGAATAAATACCCTCTTCCCAGAATCGATGATCTGTTTGATCAAATGAAAGGAGCTTGTATCTTCTCAAAAATCGACCTGAGGTCTGGTTACCACCAAATAAAGATTAAAGATACCGACATTCCGAAAACAGCTTTCACCACAAGATATGGCCTCTATGAGTTCACGGTGATGTCATTTGGTCTGACCAACGCTCCGCCATATTTCATGAATCTAATGAATAAAGTGTTCATGGATTTTCTGGACAAGTTTGTGGTGGTATTCATCGATGATATTCTAATTTTTTCTAAATCGGAAGAGGAGCATGAAATTCATCTTAGAAAGGTTCTGGAGAGGTTAAGAGAAAATCAGTTGTATGCCAAGCTGAGCAAGTGCGAGTTCTGGATGAAGGAAGTGATTTTCCTTGGTCATGTGATATCAGCCGGAGGTGTTGCAGTGGACCCGGAAAAAGTCACCGCGGTTGTTGAGTGGAAACAACCAAAATCTGTGAAGCAAGTGAGAAGTTTTCTTGGATTGGCGGGATATTACCGTCGGTTCATTGAAAATTTTTCAAAAATCTCTCGTCCTTTGACAAATCTTCTTAAAAAGGAAAATAAATTTGAGTGGAATGATAAGTGTGAAGCTAGTTTTCAAGAGTTGAAAAGGCTATTAACTTCTGCTCCGGTGTTAATCTTGCCTGATGTCCATAAGGATTTTGAGGTATTTTGCGATGCATCTAGGCAAGGCCTAGGTTGCGTGCTGATGCAAGAAAGGAGAGTTGTTGCTTACGCATCAAGACAACTCAAACCTCATGAGCAGAATTATCCCACTCATGATCTTGAGCTAGCTGCTGTGGTTCACGCTCTAAAAATCTGGAGGCATTATTTAATTGGCAACAGAACCGAAATATTTACCGATCACAAAAGTCTCAAATATATATTCACTCAACCTGATCTCAATCTAAGACAAAGAAGATGGTTGGAATTAATCAAGGACTATGATGTGGGAATCCATTATCATCCTGGCAAGGCCAATGTGGTGGCCGATGCCTTAAGCCGGCGCTCCAGTTGCAATCATCTCATGCTTAAAGAAGATCAACCTGAATTATACAAAGAATTATCTGACCTCAACTTGGAAATGGTTGAGGTAGGCCAAATAAATATGCTTGAATTACAACCCACCTTAATGAATCAAATTAAAGAAGCGCAGAAAGGTGATGATGAAGTTCTTGAAATTAAAGAGAAGCTTAAAAGGAATAAGGCACCGATTTTTCCATGGATGAAGAAGGTACTACTGTTTAAAAGAGAATCTTCGTACCAAGCAATAAATCTCTTAAAGAAGTCATCCTAAAAGAAGCCCATGAAAGCCCAATTTCTATCCATCCTGGAAGTACCAAGATGTATGCTGATCTGAAAACCACTTACTGGTGGACTGGAATGAAAAGAGATATTGCAGAGTATGTCGCTCTCTGCGATATCTGCCAAAGAGTGAAGGCCGAGCATCAAAGGCTCTTTGGGCATTAACCGCTCAAGATTCCTGAATGGAAGTGGGAAGAAGTGGGGATGGACTTCATTGTCGGGTTACCTAAAACTCAATCCGGCTATGACTCCATCTGGGTAATCGTCGATCGCCTCACTAAAGTTGCACACTTCATCCTGTCAAGAACCACCTACACCGGAAGCAAGTTGGCGAGCTGTACATGAGCAAAATAGTACATCTACATGGGGTGCCAAAGAAGATTGTCTCGACCGAGGTACCCAATTCACCTCAAATTAGGGACAAGCTCCATGAGTCGCTTGGTACCCATCTGAATTCGATCTTGCCTTTCACCCTCGGTGATGGCGGTGAAAGAGTTAACCAAATACTTGAGGATATGTTGAGGGCAAGTGCCTAGCCAACCCCACAAGGGATAAGCAATTGCCATATCTTGAGTTTTCTTACAATAACAGTCACCAGTCAAGCATCCAAATGACACCCTATGAAGCATTGTATGGAAGAAAGTGTCGTACACCTCTGTACTGGCAAGAAACTGGTGAGACAAAGGTATTTGGTTTGGATATCTTGCAAGAGGCCGAAAAGCAAGTGAAGTTAATCCAAGAAAGGCTGAAGGCAGCCCAGTCTAGGCAGAAAAGTTACGCCGACAATCGCGGCGTGATCTAAAATTGCCAAGGGTGATTTACGTGTATCTGCGGGTTTCTCCTCTCAAAGGCATGCGCAGATTCCGTGTGAGTGGAAAGTTAGCTCCAAGATATATTGGTCCTTTCAAATTTTAGCCCGAAGGGTGAGGTGGCATACCAGTTGGAACTGCCTGAGTATCTGTCCGATGTGCACAATGTGTTCCATGTCTCTCAATTAAAGAAATGTCTCCGTGTGCCCGAGGAGCAGTTGCCATTGGACAAAGCAGACCTACAGCCTGATTTGACACTTAAAGAATATCCGGTCAAGATTTTGGATGTGGCTATGCGAAAAACCCGGAGAAAAATGTTTCGGTTTTGCCGTGTCGATTAGATAACCACTCTGGCGAAGCCACTTGGGAGCGTGAAGAGGATCTTGGCGCGAGTTCGAATTATTTCGAAGAATCCGAATCTCGAGGACGAGATTCTCCTTAAGGGGGGAAGGTTTGTAACATCCCAAATTTTCAAAACCAAATTTGGCACGTTAATAATTTCATTAAAATGCATAATTAAAATATTAAACTATTTAAGTGTTGAAAAACATCATGGCATCATCATTGCATGTAACCGTTTTGAAAATGGGTTGGGTCATTAATTTTTAAAGGTATAAATATTTTCATGGGTGCATTTAGAAGCTTTCAAACCCATGTGAATTTGTCAAAACCTATTTAATATTTGACCTTTGAATAATTATTTAGAAAGAAGAAAAGAGAAAAACAAAATTGGAAAAATTAGAAAACTTCTCTCTCTCTCACCTTTTCTCTCTGCTCTCTTCTCTCCCTCTGCCGCAAGTTTATCGCCCGTAGCTCAAATTGCCGCTATGAGTTACTCTCTGCAACCCAGCGTGCGTCGTCGGTATGATCTAGACCACGCCACGACTTCCTCTCGCCGCCACGCCACGCTAAGCACCTGACTTCGCCGTCGTGTTGCTGCAATTGTTGTGCAATAGCACTTTTGTCTTCGATGCCTCCAGCATTTGTGCCACCCGTCGGAGTAAAGTCCGACACTGGCCGGCTCTCTTCTCGGCTATAAAGCTCGTGTTCTGCTTCTCCTTATCCGATTGCCTGCCGTGCTTCTCCTCGGTAAGCTCGCTCTATTCCTGGCCTTCGCCATTTCTTCGTCGCTTTCTCACTCGCTTCCTCTCATCCTCCATACCGCAGATGTCGAAGGAACCGAAGAACCACCAAGTTAAAAAGAAGCTGCGCTTTCGGTTAAATAAATCGCCTTGGTAAGCTTCGCTCATCTCTAGGTGCGCTTGAGCTTGGGAAGATGATCCGGGGAGGCCAGTCTTCCTGCGTGTGCCATGTCGAGCTAGAGCTCTCATGGAAGCCATGCGAGCTAGTTTAGAGCATGCATGCGTAGCTATGTATAAAAATACGTGCGTCGTCGCTTGGACGGGCGGATCGCCACTATAGGGTCCTTTGGGCGCTGAGTCGAGAGGATCCATTTTGCGATCGGTTTGGCGAGCGGAGGTCGCCACACCGGCCAGCCGAGCTCGATATGCTCCAATGGAAGTTGCAGTGCGTGTTGTGCATGCTTGGCTTGAGGTTGAAGAAGACCCATGCTTTGAGATTAGTGCTAGCTTTGTGTAGGGTGTGTGGCTCGATAAATGGAAGCGTATTCGATCAAAATACGCTTTCCGAGTTCAAAGTGCACACATAAATATAATCCAAAATTTAATAACTCTCTATTTATATTAATACCTATAACAATAAAAATTAAGCTAATCATTTTCATTAACTAGCAAATAACGAATGATTTTCAAAAACCTTAGAAAAATGATGAAAATATTATTTTGATGCATACACTTGATTTAATAAAAATATAAAATAGTTGTGCATGCATCACATTTCCATGCATATTTATTTCGTGCATGATTTTTAAAACAAAAATCATATATAAATGTTTCCTGTTTGATGGATGTTTATATTATGTTGTATGTGTTGTCCGCGTGGTTAGACCGTCCATAAATGCCGGTTGCTCCTACCGATCTTGACCAAGGCAAGTCCCCTTTGATCATATTGTGAAGCCATTTTGGTTATTTAGAAAATGTTTATTAGACTTGAAAATATGCATGCTAGTTTAAAAGATAAATGCCGTATTTGCTAGAATTAGTTATTATGCCAATTAGAAAGGTAAGAGATATGTTAGGATCAAACCTAAGGCTAAAATATGAATTACTCTTATTTAAATACCTTGTTGAGGTAGGATAAATGCTTAAAACTATTTATGCGGAATGATTCAATCATTTGTGTGAACCGAGAATATTGTTGAGAAATGTTTGGGAAAAGATGATTTAAAGATAGCGCATCAAGGGTGATGCTTAATAGGAAATGATTTTCCTCTTATCCCAAAATCTTTCCGACTAGGGAGATATTTTGTCGGTTAGTGCGATATGGCACGGTTTGAAAAATCGGGCTAAAATATAAATTCTCCCTAGTCTAAGGACCGCTCATCCTATAATCCTATGAATCGAGCCATTCTGATGCGACCTCGAGCCTCGGTATGGGGCGGGCCCGATCGTCGGTCCTCGTGGTTGATGGTCTTGTGGCGAAACATCGTCTGCAGGTGCGTAGCCTCTCGAGGGTAAAGCGTACCCACTCTGCAGAGTTAAAAGCGTCATGATAGCCGTGCTTTCATGTTATGAGCGCCAAGGGACTGATTATATGGTAGCTCCTTCATTTTAAAACCAATTTAGAAAAAGGGTTTTGAACAAATGATTTGAGATGAGTAAGGTTTGAGAAGGATTTCGTTTGAGCTAGGGGCCACGGTGATATTCGAAATGGGTAACGACCTGTCGGAAAGTGTCGTGTGGAATGGACCTAGCGGTTTTGAAAAAAAAAAGAAGAAAGGATTTTGTTCTTGCTATGGCACTTTGAGGCCAAGTGGCGAGAACCGTTTGAGAAAAGCCCAAAGAAAATATGGAGATTCAATGTTTCTAAATCGCTTTGTCAAAACTAGGCTAATAAGCGCAATTTCCATAAAATTGCCCAAGCCATCCATTTGTACTAAACCCCATCAAGATATATCCTCGACTTCTTGAGTACCTTTGTACTCACCCCTATTTCTCCTTCCCTCTTCCAAAAATTTCAACAATCGAGGCGCCCTCGACTCGCCATCAGGGAGGACCCGACTTCGAGGAGGAGGAGGACTTCGAGGACGAAGAGTAGGGTTGTGTCACGCTTGCCGCTTCGCCGCTGTGGAATAGTCTAGTTGCTAGAATAAATCGTGCCATGTTAGGCTCTGCGTTACTGTGTGTGTAACGCAGTATCTTGGCCTGCGTGCCGTGCTTGATGTATTAAATCGTGACTTCTGTGGGGCGCTTAGTCCTCTATGTTGTAATAATGTAACTCGAAGGCAATGTACCATTATTGTTGTTAAATTGTGTGTGCTAGCCATGATCTTCTGGGACTAGTACTGTATGCACAATTAGGATTCGGTCAATTAGACCGGGTTCTGACAGTACCCTTGCGGAAGATCCTCTTCAACCGCGAGGCGACGGGCCGCATCGTCAAGTGGGCAATGGAGTTGGCCGAGTTCGACCTTAAGTTCGCCCCCCGGACGGCGGTCAAAGGACGAGCACTGGCGGAGTTCATCAATGAATGGACTCCGACGGCGGCAGAAGTTGAAGACGCCCCAGCGCCCTAGCCGTGGACTCTCTTCTTCGACGGTTCATTCCGGTTGGAGGGGGCTGGGGCTGGCGTCGTTCTGGTGTTTCCCACCGACGACATCGTTCGGCACCTGGTGGTGCTGGAGTTCCGCGCCACCAACAATGCTGCGGAATACGAAGGACTCCTCGCTGGGCTCAGGGTGGCCTCAACCCTGGGTATCCGGCGGCTACAAGTGAAAGGCGACTCTCTCCTGTCATCAACCAGGCGAGGAAGGAATTCACCTGTTCAGATCCCGTCATGGCGGCGTACCTGGCGGAGGTGCGCCGGTTGGAGCGGCATTTCGAGGGGTTGGGCTTCGCGCACATCCCTCGGCGTGACAACTACATGGTGGATGAGTTGTCCCAGATTGCCTCGTCAAGGGCACCTGTCCCGGCTGGGGTCTTTGAGGAAAGACTCACGCAGCCGTCTGTCGCAGCAGCCAATTCTGGTGGGGACGGCATGATTCTTGATGCAGCTCCCACATCTGGTGGAGACGTCAACATCCCCGCAACAGCTCCCCAGCCGGAAGGAGGATGCGGAAGAACTGCTGCGGCGGTTGAGGCGGAAATACCAGGCCAGGCAGAGTGCATCGGCGACCATTCTAACGTCGTCGCACTCGTCCGGGAAGGTCAGTGGATGGGTCCTATCCTAGCCTACCTGCGGGACAGAGTGATCCCCGACGATGACGCGTCAGCTGAGAAGATAGCGCGCAAGACCAAGCGCTACGCCCTGATAGGTGGGGACCTATATCGCTAGGGCGCTAACGAGTTCTCTTGAAGTCGTCACTCGAAGCGGGAGCAAAATCCTCTCGAGATCCATGGAGGCATGTGCGGAGCCACTCGGGGCCGGGCGTTGGTTGGAAAGGTCTTCCGCCACGGCTTTATTGGCCTCATCGCCTCGGGATGCCTTCGAGGTGAGGAGATGCGGCGTGCTAGTTTCATGCTAAGCAGATCCACCGACCAGCCCTGGCGCTGCAAACCATTCCGCTTTCCTGGCCGTTCGCGGTCTGGGGCTGGACATCCTAGGCCCGTTCCCGCGGGCGACCGGGGGCTACACGCATCTGTTCATTGCCATCGACAAGTTCACCAAGTGGGTGGAAGCCTCGCCGGTCCCGGCGATCACCTTTGCTGCAGCCATAAAATTCATGAGAAGCATCTTCGTTTGGTTTGGCGTCGCCAGCAGAATCATCACCGACAATGGCGCTCAGTTCAAAAGCGCTTTCAAGATTGGTGTGAAGAGCTGGGCACTAAGCTGTGCTTCGCCTCCGTCGCACATCCGAAGAGCAATGGGCAGGTAGAGCGGGCGAACGCAGAGGTACTCAAAGGGTCAAGACAAGGGCGTTCAATCGCCTGGAGAAGCGTGGCAAGCACTGGGCGGAGGAACTTCCCACCGTGCTTTGGGCGCTGCGAACAACCCCCAGCAGAGCTACCGACGAGACCCCTTTCTTCCTGGTGAATGGTTCTGAGGCGGTGCTCCCGTTAGAGCTCGCCTTCGGATCCCCAAGGGTGGCGGCGTACAGCGAGGATGGTGACCCTGACCAGCGTCAGGATGAAGTAAATCTCCTGGAGGAGATCAGAGACAGAGCGGCGATCCGGGCCGCCAGATATCAGCAATCCCTGCGCCGTTATCAAGCAAGAAGGGTGTGCGAGAATATCTTGACGATGGGTGACCTCGTCCTCGCGAGTCCAGTGCGAGCGGTCATAATAAAGCTGTCTCCCCGTGGGAGGGTCCCTTCAAGGTGGTCTCAGTATCTCGTCCAGGCTCAGTCAAGCTCGCCTCCGAGGATGGTCGCGAATTGGCGAACACACAGAACGTCGGCGGTGAGGAAGTTCTACCGTGGGTAGCTGTTTGAAGCTTTTGGTCTTCACTTGGGCCGAGCGGCGAGGTCTTCCCCCTTCACCGCTCGCCTCGGGGGCGATGTACAAAGCCATCTGCAATATAAAGATAAGTTCTGTCTCTCTGTGTGCATCTGTTTCTCACCTTAAAATGTCTGTTAGAAAACATTCTGTTGAAAACTGGTAGCAAGGAAGTACTTAAGGCTGATGGCCCCTTAGTTGTAAAGGCGAACGCTTAAACTTGCGCTGGGCGAGGCGAGGCGGATGGAAGGCGTGTTCTAGCCTGGTGTGTCTGCTCGGTCTGGGCTCTGCGCCAACAACGGCACCAGCGTCTTAGACCACTTCCGGAAGCTAAGTTCTCGCCACGCAATGGTTAAGGTCGGTTTGCGAAGAGGCCATAAGGGTTGAAGTAACCAGATGCCAAAGGAAAAAGCGCTCACTTTCAGCAGAACGTTCTGTTTAAAGCTTTTGGCGGTCGGTTGCTTAAAGTTTTTCTTTTCGCAAGTAAGAGGTTGCGTAAAGGATTAACGAGACTTGTGGCTGGGAAAGCAAAAGATTGTATTGACAGGTCTTGTATAGAAAAGACGAGCGGCAAAAGGAACCGATCATTCCTCGTCGTCGTCGTTGTCCTCCGTCGGTGCAGCGCCACCCATCATGGACACCGATCCGCGGCGACTTCGACGCGAGACTACTCGTCCCGGTCCAGCTGACGCGGAGGCTCCCCGGTGGCGGCGTCCAGGTTGAACGCGGCGTTTTGGGCAAGGCAGTTGCCCAAGACGAACCGCGCTGCTTCAAAGGGCCGTGGCGACCATCTTCGATCGCCTCCATCCGCATCACCAACGGCAGATCCCTCAGAGCCTCGGCGGCGCGCCCCACCGCGCCGGCGTCTTTACGAGGCGGTCTCCTCGGCGAAGTGCAGGGTAACCCCAGGTGTCGAGACCTCCGCCACCCAGCGATGGCGGTCCGCGACATGGCGGTGAGGGCCCGGAGGTGTTGAGTGTGCCGCGGAGGTTGAAGTCTCCTTGGCGGCGAGGCGGCGGCGGCTTGCGCCGTCGCGCACCTCGCGTGTCGCCACCTCCTTCGCAGCAATCTCCGGTCAAGGACTTCGCCGCACTTCGCCGGCGGCTGAGTGGCTGAAGCAGGCACCTTCTCGCCGCCAGTGTGAGCAAGGGCGCGGAGCGCTTCGAAGGAGCGCCCGACATCAGCGGCGATAGCAGAGACGGCGTTGGTGTCGGCCGTGGCGACGGCCGGAAGGTGCTCCAGCCTCGACGTCGACATGCTCTTCACCGTAGGAAGCGTCGTCTCCGTCGAAGGGATCGGGAGCAACCCGGGAGCAGGTGGCGAGCGCGGACGGGAGCTTGAAGCCCCAGGATCCGCCCTGTCCCACGGAGAAAAACCAGAAAAGGGTTCAGGTATGCGAAAAAGCGCATAGCATGCTAACCCTAACGCAAAAAATACATGCATCGGCTACTGACGGCGCCCCAAAGGCGAAGGTAGAGGCGATCTCGAGCCGCCGGCCACGGGATCGGCGCAACCGTTTCTCCTCCTGTTGAGGCGGGCGCGCGAAATCACCGTGGCGGCGCTGCCGAGGCGAATGCGGGCGTAGAAAGCGCCGGCGCGATGGACGCCAGCACAGGAGGTGCCGGCGCAGGAGAAGCCAGCGCAGGCGGCGTCGGCTCCGGAGGAGTCGCCGCGCTCTCGCCTGGTGGCGGAGCAGCGGCGTCTGCAGCAGCGTCCCCACTGGAGGGGGCCAAGGACAATGGAGGCAACCCTGGGCTCGCGTGGCGAGGCCTCTTCGGGATTGTTCCCTCCTCGTTGTCGTCTTCGGAGAGGATGAGGCGGAGCTTCCCAAACGCGCGATCGGCGTCGGTCGGGGCAGGAAGCGCGACGGCCACAGAAAGACCGGCGGCCGCAGGAGCCCTCACGGTCGTCGAAGGTTGATCACGGATTTGCAGGGGTCGCCGGACCACCTGAACCGCGGGACCAGAAACCTCCATGGGAGACAGCGCCCGCAAGTACGGGTTGCGCTCCCATGGGTCCCAGTTGCAGAGAGGGCGGACGCTTGCAGACAGAGGGGCGTCGCTGGTTGGCGCGGGCAGAAGGCCCGCCAGCCATTGGCGGAGCACCTCCTCTGACACGTTCCCCGCAGCTGGACAGCAGAAAAAAGAAGGAAAAGGGAAAACAGCGAATTAGCAAAGATCCAAGAAGGAAAAAGAGGTTCCCCAAAGGCTAGAAGGTCCAAAAGAAAGCAAGAGTACTTATCTCCGGGGACGATGCGGGTCCCATCGTCGTCGCCGTAGTACTGCCAGGCGGGGCGCGCCCTCATGCGAAGCGGGCAGAGGCGGCGCCGCAAGATGTCCGCCACCACATGGGTTCCGGTGAGCCCGTTGTGACGGAGGTCAGCAATGCACGCCAGCATCGCCTCTGTCTCCGCCGCATCGTCGGGCATTGACCCCCAGCAGGCGAGGGATTCCGCGGAGCCCTCGGGGAAGATGAGTTCGTCGCAGCCGCTGGAATCCTCCACTTACAACCATTGCCGTGCCCAGTCCTTCCAGTTGGACTTGAGCGCGAGCAGGATGAAGACGGCGGAGTCGCGGAGCGAAATAGCAGCCTCACGGTTCCGCTTCGGCGAGCTCGCGGCGCGCGTGAAGAGCCGGCGCCAGAGCGGAAGATTTGGCATCACCCCCACGAACATTTCGCAGTGGTGAGCGAAGATAGCTAGCATCACAATAGAGTTGGGAGAAAGGTGTACCGTCTGGATCTCGTAGAAGGCAAGCACCCCCAAGAAGAACTCTGAGTAGGGCAGAACGAGCCCCGCCAGGACGGCCAAAGTGAAGGTGATGATCTTCCCATCGCGGGGGCTTGGCGCCATGGTACCGGCGTGGAACTGGGCGGCGGACGGCGGCCCGTGCCGCTGGAGCCGCGCCATCGTCTCCTCATCAGCGACGGAGGCGGGTAAAGCTGAATCAGGCGACGGCGCTGCCGGCGTTGACGTGGCGGCCGGTGTGGCGCCCCCACGGCGACCCTTACTGCGCTTTGGAGCCATTGGAAGGTGGCGGAAGCGTGGTGGCGAAAAGGCTAAGTGCGAAGGAGCTCTGCAACGGCGGCGAGAAAAGTGCGAGGGAAGCGAGAGCGACGGTTTGGATTCCATCCTCGCTTCCGCGCGCGGCGCCATTATGCCCCGCGAGCCTCGGCTTCCCACGAAAAGCGGCACGGTTCCCCAAGGAAGATCGTGCGCAGGTGGAGAATCAGGCGTACGGCCGCCGCAGGTGGTGGGCCCCCCGCGATTCATCTCCCATCGCGCGAGAAATGGCGAAATATCGGCGCGACGGCTCGCGTATCATGGTGGACCCGGGGGCTACTATCGGTATAGTAAATGCCGGGGTATTAAGAGTCCTAAAGAAGACCAGGCGAAGGCCCCACGTGTCAGGCGGGCGATTAGGCTGGCGCGCTGGCGAGCCCCTGCAGCCTGCCAGCGAGGGCCCCACGCGTCGGTGAGCGATCGTGCCCTTGCGCTGGGCGAGCCCGCGGCCAGCGCCAAAGGCGACCAGCCCTTATCTTGTGCGAGCGCGAGAGCCTCCTCACCGCGAGTGGGGCCCACGCGCGAGAAGTGTCCCAAGGGAGTCTTGGTGAAGGCTCTCCCCATCGCGAAGACGACGCATTAAATGCAACACCATGGCGGATTAGACCGATCAACGGCGGTCGGGCCGGTTTCGCCGGGCGGGCGGGTTTCGCCGGGCTTATAAAGCCCGATCCATGGGACCAAGCCCGAGCCCGGCCAGGCCTTGCCGACGCCGGTTTTGGGCGAACCCGCCCGGCCAGCCGGAAGTCTTACCGAAGCCCGGCCTGCCCGGCCACGCTTGTCGCGAAGCGATTATTTCGGGCCGAGTTCGCCGGCCCGGCGGCGGGCCAGATCGAGCCGAGCCTGCCCGATGCCGGCCGGCCGGCCGGCTTTTTCGGCGGTCGGGTCGGGCTCGCCGGGCCAGGCCGCCCATGATCAGGTCTAGAGCGGATGGACCGAGGAAGAGATGATTATCACCACAGTGACCTCTGCAGGTCTGATCAACTGTCACTGTGGTTCTACGGAATTGACCAGCAGAGAGAGAGCTTGCCGTCATCAGGTTGGCCGCCCGCGTCAGACGGTGCAAGTTGGGCCCCGCCTACTCCCTCACCGGCGTGTTCACACGAATTAGAGGCCACTTGCGAAGCACGTGTGGGCGGCGTCGCTCGGCACAGTAGCAGCACGTTTTCGTCTCTCCTGTCTCGTCTCTCAAATCTTATCAGTGTACTCAGTGTACTGTACTACCACCCCCTTTGCTCTCTCCGCCAATCCGCAGCTTGTATAAAAAGAGAAGAGAGAGAAAGTGGGAGGAGGAGGAAGCATTCTGTAATCATTCCCACATAACCACAACACGAAAAGAGCTAAGGCTCGGCAGGAGTAGGACAATTACCCGCGAGGGGGTTCGAACCTGGGTAATTTCTGCGCGTCGCTCCTCGCCGCGTCCGACGCTCGAATCGGATCGAGCCCGGACTGATCGGCTAGCAGAAGTGGAAATCTGATAGGGGTGTGATTCACTGTGGTTCGGTGAAGAACACGCCATCAGTGGTGCGCCAGGTAGGGGGCGCTAGCATCAGTCCGAGTTCTTCGACCTTTTTCTCGGGCAGCGATGGCGGATCAGCAGTCCGCGATGGACAAGGAAGCAGCCGCCAGAGCCGCGGCCGCGGCGTCGGCTGCGGCAATGGTGGTGGATCAGCCGGGCGGCAGCCTCCCGCCAAGGGTTGGCGCTCTGGTGGAGAGCAGCCGTCCCAGTCTAGCTAGGCGACGCCTGGCCTTGGAGGAGTGCTCTCCGGCACAAAACCTCCATGCGGCTAGGCCCTACTGAACAACCCGCCAGTTCCGGTAACTCCGGACTCTCCGCGGCACCGTGGCTGACCAGTTTGGCCCGCTACGTCGACGCCGCCGTAGCGGTAGTGCAGGTTCGAAAGTGCGGAACTGGCGTTCGTTTCCTCCGTTCTTTTGTTTCTCGCGCCCCTCGCGGATCTCTGGCGGGAGGCGGGGCAGATGACAGAGCAGGCGACTCCTTGAGGTTCGGCCGGCAGACGCGGCGGTGGACCGGACCTCTGGGCCCACTTGGAGGACCGCCATCTGCTGCATGGAGAAGACCTATGTGACAAGCTCCGTCGGTGGCACGGCCGAGAGCGCGACCGCGCTATCGCTGCCGTCCGCGGAGGCCAGGAGGAGGGCTCCATCGACGCCGCCCACCCGGCGCAGCGTGAGCTTCCTCGGCGCCGCCTAAGCGCCGAGACGGCGGACGAGGGCAGCGTCTGACAGAACAGGATGCTCTAGATGTCGGATGTCGCGCCTTTTGAAAGGAGCTGCGTCGCGTCCAGTGGCCGGAGAAGTTCCGACCGGCCCCCATCGAAAAGTACGACGGCTCCACCAATCCTGACGAGCTGATCTACACCACGGTGATGCAACCGGCTGGAGGGTCAGGGAAGTTATCAACATACATTGTATTTTATAAGACATAGACCAATAGACCAGGTAGATTGTAAATGGCTTTGCAGAACCTTTCATTTTGTAATGAGAAAATTGTACTGTTGTCCCCTGAACTTGCAGCAATTCTCACGTATCCCTCTGAACTTAAGTTTTAGTTTCTCGCCCACCTAAACTTATCTTTGTTTGCATGATTGCTCTAAAACCGTTAGGGCAACTGTTAAGTGCTGACGTGACAATTATGTGGCCGTTAAGCGCTGATGTGGCTGCCACATGGAAGCTGATGGCTAACATGGCAAACCACATGCTAGCCGTTGGTAAAAAAATCATAAAAATTTGAAAAAATAAAAAACATTTAAAGCCAAAAAATTAGAAAAGATTCATAAATTTTTGGAAAAATGAAAACATAATTTTTTAAAAAAATCTAAAGAAACGAAAAATATCATTTAAAAAAGGAAAAAGGGAAAACATAAAAAACCATAAAAAATCATTAAAATTTATAAAAAAGTAAAAAATAGAAAAATGGAAAAGTAATAATAAAAAATCATAAAATTAGAATGAATTTGAAAAATCATAAAAATTCATCGAGGGCTGTGGAGCTCATCATGACATTTGAATCTATCTGCTTGTCAAATTTCTTCCTTCTTCGTCCAAATTTGTTTGTTTTTTCTTTTTTTCCTTTTTAGGATTTATTTTGAATTTTTCCTTTTTTTATTTTTCTGGTTTTTATATTTCGTTTCCAATTTTTTTATTTTCTCCTAATTTTTATGGATTTTTTTCACCAACAACAAGCCATGTGGTAGCCATATCAGCGATTAATGTCCACATAATTGTCACGTCAGCACTTAACGGTTGTCCTATCGGTTTTGGGGCAACCGAGCAAACAGAGACAAGTTTAGGGGGGCGAGAAAGTAAAACTCAAGTTCAGGGGGCTACGTGAGAATCGCTGCAAGTTCAGGAGGCAACGGTGCAATTTTCTATTTTGTAATTAGGGGGGCGACCGAGCAAATAGAGACAAGTTTAGGGGAGTGAGAACGTAAAACTCAAGTTTAGGGGCTACGTGAGAATCGCTGCAAGTTCAAGGGGCAACAAATATAATTTTCTATTTTGTAATTAGGACATATATGGTTGTGTGCTGATTAACTTATGTCTGATTTTATTGAGATAGTTTCAAGGTTTGTCTATTTCTTATATCTCTTGCGATAGCTGGTTAGAGTCGGAGGAAAATGTTTCCTAGTAGAGGATAAAGTTGCGAAAGGATAAAAATATTTATATTTATCTTCTATTTATCCCTTCTATTCGTCTTGTCAACCGAACGTTTGACTAAACATTACGATCTAGCCCAAGATAGCAAATTTATATAACGACAAATATATGTACTACCTAATTAATTAGTTTCTCACCGTTCCTTCTCCCCGACATTCTTCTTCGCATGCGAAGCACATTATTTCACAGACAGGACATCTTGATTTTATTTAAACCTCCGCCACGAGACAATCACCCAAAAAAAAAAAATGAAGATATATATATATATCGAGTGATCAAAACAAATTAAAGTTCACATGGGTTCTGAAAGTTAAACTCAGAAGCACGATATATATGCATAGGAGCGACTGCAATCCGGTCGTCTGTCTACACACGCTCCTCCCGTGGACCCATCCATCGACAAAGACGTGGCGAGAAACAAACGACTGGATTAAAACAAAACCGTATATGTATATATATAATATAAACTCCAAACCCATATATATCCATCAGCCTACATCGGCACGCTAACCGTGAAGACGATGCAGCGCTGAGTCAGCACCTTGAGAACCCATCGCGTGGCAGGAGCCTGCATCTACAGTGCGATCCATCATCCATGTGAGTGAGTTTCCGTCATGCGTGGATCAGGTAGCATTGCACGTTCTGTAGCTCATCGCCTCAGCTCATCTCGCCTCGCCATGCCGTCAGAATGTCTGATGTGCGGACACAGATCTCACTAGAGTTATAGGAGTTTTTTTTTTGGGTAATTCTCTCAAGTAGCGTTCTGAAGCAGCAAAAATTTTAGCCATGTGTAAAAGAGCAGGAATGATATCTCTTGTAAGTTTGAAGTGCTACGTGGATAAACTTTTTTTTTCAAAAAAAAAATGTTGCCGAAAAGTTGTGTGTGCACGATAGTCGATAGGGAGCTAAGCAATTAAAAAATAAATTTGGTTTTTAGTGTTACGAGAACAAAGACTATGATCTAAAAAAATGTTTAGAAAGCATCAAATTATCCGGCTAGTAAAGAGAACAAATATCTGATTATTATATATTAAAATCTGAATCAAAAACAAAAAGGAAGGGGCCAAGTCTAATCATGAAAAGTTCCCAACCTCATAGCTCATTGGCTGGGTTGATCGGCACTCCTGGATGCATCCACTGTCTTTTTCTATTCAGAGAGCTTCACTGTAAACACAAGAGAGAGAAAAATACGCTCCTATATTCAGCAAAGCATGGGAACAAGCGTCCATCCTGATAATTAAAATCACTTAAGCAGTACTACCTCCGTTCTTTCTTGTTTGACGCTTTTAATTTTTGAACACACTTTTAACCATTCGTCTTATTCAAAAAACTATGTAAATATTATTTATTTTATTATAATTTGTTTTATATTAAACGTACTTTAAATATGACTTATATTTTTTTACGTGTTTTCACTAAATTGTTAAATAAGACGAATGATCAATGACGTGTTCAAAAGGCAATGGCGTCAAACAAAAAAGAACGGAGAGTATCAATTATCAAGCACACCCACATGAGGCAATATCGCACGACAATAATTCTAGCTTGAAATCGGTTCAACGGATCAATCAAACGGAGAGGGGCTAATAATTTTCTACTGTTCATCGATCACTGCAGTAATATAGTACAGTCATAATCACATCCAAGCCTCGAAAGAAAATAAAAGAATCACACTCACATGAACGGCAAGTTGGCAAGCAAATCAGAGAAATGTCGCTGCCTAACACAACACTCGAATTATTTTTTTCTTGGCGGTTCTTTCACCCGCCAGCTAATACGAACACGCTAACTTCAACTGGTGGGAGAATAATAATCATAGTGTTTCTTTCGTTAATCATAGTGTTTCTTTCGATTCTTGTTTGCTAATGATCCACTCCCACTGCTGCAGATGGCTACGCCTTAAACGGTTTTTCCCTAGTGATTTATCCAAGTGCTACACGGTTTGAGAGAACTTGGGTCCCTGTCTCCCTGATTTGAGTTGTAAATTGCCATTAATTAATTAGTGCTCCTCGTACTCTCTTCTACTCCTGCAAATACATAGCCACACAGGCCTTTCACTACTGTGCTTTTTTATAATAGTTTCAATGTTACCGCAGATAATTAAGTACAACTATACGGAGATATAGTTTTCGTGATGAATCCAGCTGGTATATCGATCCGTAACAAATTTGACATATCAAATAGTGTGTGTACATTTATTATAAAGTTTAAAGGACTACCTTTATTTGACGCCCACAAACTATACAAAAATATAAAATTCAACCTCTACATGTGAAACCAGTAGTTAGCCTTCTCAAGTGTGAGATACAATCAACCGATCTAGTGTTGACTATTTGATGTTTCTAACATTGTTGCAATATGATAGAGATTAAAATATAAAAACAAATATAGAAAGAAATAAAGTAATAATTGAAAGATGTTCATTCATGGTGGCCATAGAACATCTGCATCTAATTCTTCGTTCATACACTCCATTTCATTGTTACCTACACCATATATCATTTTCTCTAAATTTTTTTCATAATTTACGTTGCACTCTAAAAAATTCATTCTCTTTATCGACTACTTTATTCAAAACTACAGCACTACATCCTACGGCGCTCACATGGAAAACGCAACGAAGGGAAGGATCTATCTGCATTTATTCGTAGAACGGGGGGCCGAAGCCAGAGAAGCACAAGATCCGGTCGGATCGGAATCGGAGAGCAGCATCGTCCTAAATACCCAGAGCGATTCCCTCCAACGCAAATGCAGGCAGAGCCGCCTCCATTCCTACCACCCGCCCGCTCTCCCTCCCTCGCCTCCGCCACCCAACCGCAGGCCGCCGCCGCCGCCGCCGCCGTCGACGGCTGCCTGGAACGCCCTCTCCGCCCAGGGAATCCTCGATATCTTCCGCCGCCGCCGGATCCTCGGGCGCCGCCTGCTGAGTGCTCAGTGCTGACCGGCCGCCACCACGTACCCGGTTTCTTGCGCGGCGGTGGACGGCGACCTCCCCGCGGGCGAGATGAAGAGCTCGGTGTCGGAGCGAAGCTTCCTCATTGAGAGCGACGACGAGGAGGAACCCGAGGCCGCCGCCCTCCTCAACCAGGGAGGCGGCGACGAGGAGGGGGACGACGGCGGCTCCTCGTCGGACTCGTCGTCCTGCGCCACCCCACGCCGCGGCAGCCGCCCGAGCTCCTACATCCAGCAATGGCCCCAGAGCTACAGGTGAATGAACTCGTCTCGCCTCCCTGCAATTCGGTTCAGTCTAGTATGAACCAAAAAAAAGAGAATTAGCCTTTTGCTCTCTGCGCTTAGGACTAATTACTGCAGATTAGGATTTGGGGCTAGCAGCTTTGGTTATATGAAAAAAGATTTCAAATTTTGAGCACTCACGCTCTGCGAGGCAATTACAATTACTCATCTGCATGCGTCTAATTCTTCAAAAAAGAATGGGAGCTACAGGTACAGGATGAGTTTCATTCTTACTGTTTTGGCCTCCTGTTTTGGCATCCACTATGATGGAACACAAGGATTGATCAAGCAGAAAATTTTTTCCAAGTACGAACACCGCATACTCCACCACGTACATACGTCATACATGGATAAGAGTGGATTAAACTTTTCTCTTTTCTCTTTTTTGTGTTGTTTCAATCAGTGTCCTTCCCGTGTCCCCCTCCCAGATAGTAATGTCGCATTTGAGAACAGTACAGCGAAATTATAAATAGCTACCCTGTCGTGACCTTTCGAGGGTCGCGGCGGCTCGACGCTACGAAGGCATGTAGAATCCAGCCACGCTGTCACAGTGACTGGTTCTGATTCGGATCATCGGATGTATTCATGACAGAAATAGTTACGTATTTGCCACTCTAAAGATCGATCATTATGTATTTGCCACTCCTCGTGCCAATAACACGTGGGAGCTAGGGCCACATGCCAGTGACAAGTGAGTCGCACCCAGCCACCCACTGTCCTATTTGCACTTCAGCATATATAGCATCCGTGTGGATTGATACTGTGTCGATGTGGCAACCGTTCCCTCACAGTGGAAAAGTTCCAATCGCGTTTGGCGATGGCAACATTTCATGTCACCTATCTTTATGTCCTTGATCCTTCCAAATGCTCTTAATTGTCTCCAAACAAGTGGCATTTTCTTACTGGAAGAAGGCATAGCTGCACATAAATCTGATGATCCATGGGGTCCAATCCAGCTCAGACTCGTGGACCGTCAGCTGTCATATATCCATTGGCTCTGCTCTGTTACTCCTGCCCTGTTTTCTGAAATGCAACTTTGAAATATTTCCTTTTCAATTGAATAAGATTGTGCTGTCCTTAATATTTTTTTTGAAATCATATTTATGTCAGTTTTTTAATGTGTGCACATATGGTTGAAAATACTCACTAGTCACCACCTCCTCAATGATTTATTGAACTTAACATAATAACATGAGAGAAAAAGAACAATGTATTTCCATGGAATTATTCGTAAAATGAGCACAAATTTAATGGTAGTTTTAGTTAGTTAGTTAAAGGGTCTGATGAGTAGAAATGTCGTCAATATTTTTTTAAAAAAATTGTGCTTGGCTCTGCGGAAAGGTGTTATCAAAATTGTACTGCAAACATAAAATCAAGACTTAATTATCACCTCATATTAATATAAGTAGATGCATGACCCTGCTAAATTTATCATTTATGTCACAATGGTCAAATATCACAGAAACAACAACACGATGGTCACTAACAGGCACGGTGATAAAGAGACATGGAATGGTCTCCTGTTTTCTTGACCTGATTGCAT
The DNA here is from genome assembly GCA_036346415.1 of Raddia guianensis. NCBI lineage: Eukaryota > Viridiplantae > Streptophyta > Magnoliopsida > Poales > Poaceae > Raddia > Raddia guianensis. The sequence continues at coordinate 21,881,064 of CM070537.1, read as the reverse complement.
TGCATTGGCACATGGCTGTTGAAACATGCATTGCCAACATTAAGTCAACTGTTCTCTTCCAGACTCTAGTACAAGGAGAGATTGAAGTGAATGTAAGATACACAACTACACATTAATTCTTAATGAATTACTATACAGGACAATACTAAACCCTGCCTGTCTCAGCTTGATAACATATTTTTTTTCTCGTGCTTTTTTAACAGGCAATCAATTGACATTTATAGTAGCGTGCAGTCACCCAATCTGAGCTTCTTAGGGACCCCGACTCTAAGCAGATTGTCCAATTCTTTCCTCACGAACTCATTTCAGGGAAAAACCTCAGAAATCCTCTCAAATCTTGTCAAGCCACTTCTACGCACTACAAGTGATGAGAAGCAGCATCAGCAACACCATGAAGAGGTCCAAAAGAGTTCCCAGTACCTTCTGCCCTCAAGAAAACCATCTTTGCAACAGATCCCTGAGGATCAGAAACCATTGGTAGTAGGTCATGAGGTGTCCCCTTATCAGCAATGTTCTTATACGCAGGGAGTGATGAATGGTATGCACCTGCAATGGCCCTATAAATTTTGAGGATATATGCTTTTCTTTTCTGAAGGGCAAAAGAAAATGCTACAATCGTGTTATCTTGTTACATCTCAATGATTTACAACAAGATAAATAGAGAGACTTAGGTATTATTGCATTCAAACATTATTGTGATATGAGATTTACTGAACCTGTTACCAACAGATCATTGTACAATGTATCCATGGCTCCACTCTGGATCTGGACTTTTTTAATCTATGAGCTAAGAACTTGGTAAATGTTTGTTCCAGTACATGTTTTAGAAAATTAAATGAGTTGTTTTCAAAAAGATCAAGGTTGAAATCACAGTGTTTTAGCTGGTAATTGTTTCAAGCTAAATTGTATTTGCTTTTCATGCTGTGCTGTATTGTATCATATGGCCGTGTAGCACAAACCTTTGCCCAAACCATATCTTAGTCCTGTAATGAGATATGTTTAAGGAATAATATTCGTTTGGATGTGCTCTGCATAACTTTGGGTAGCAATTTAAGTAAAAAGCTACAAGTACAGGAAATAATCATTTATGTTAAGTACGGTCTGTTCTTTTTGTTGGTATGCCGCATCACAGGTCCACCGTCCACCATTTTGACTTTTCTTCTTGTTCTTTATATGGTAGGGGGTATCACATGGTTGATGAGTCAGCAAAACCATGTGACATAGTGACAGTGGTCACACGGAAAATAGATCTGCACCCTGCAGGCTGTACTTTTGCTTGAGGACAAACCATGTCGTATGAATTATGTGATGTACAAATAACAATTTATTAACATAGTTGTAAAGAAGTTCACTGCGAAGATTGAACATGTACAGTTTAATTCAGTTTTATTTAGAATATGCCAGAATCAATAACTGTTGAATATCTGGCCTGAAATTACTGCAATCTTTTTTTATTGAGATTGAATCCTTGTTTATTGAACTTGAAAATGACTTCTACATCCTGGATAACTCTTATAACTCTTCATGCTAAACACTCCTGCTACTTTGTTCAGTAACGATTAATGAACAAGCATGTTTTATCTTCAGGAATAAATGTTCTATGTGGTGTGGGAATCCTATCAACGCCTTATGCCATTAAACAAGGGGGCTGGCTTGGACTGGTGATACTCTGTTTATTTGCTCTGCTTGCTTGGTACACCGGTGTACTCCTGCGCCGTTGCCTGGACAGCAAGGAGGGTCTTGAGACATACCCAGACATTGGCCATGCTGCCTTTGGTACCACTGGTCGTATAGCTATCTCGGTAAACTTTCCTTACATGATTACATTTTAATTCTGCTGTGCATCATTTTGTACACATTCATTGTGATGTGCAATCAAGGATGCTGTTTTCTAACTTGATACTTTTCCTCGTTTGTGGCTTCATTATCTGCAGATAATCCTGTATGTGGAACTTTATGTAAGTACTTATTACCATAAAATTATTTCATAAGAGCCCTTAAATTCAATCAGAAATTCAGAATTCCTTGTCCAGGGCATGTATCAGAGAAATTGACATCTGGCAATGACCACTCGCATATCCTAAACAGAACACAGATGCATACACATAGCTCAAATATTTACAGGGCCACCGCATTATCAGTTCACAATTCCAACCCACATATGAGGTCACACCCACATATGGGGTCACACAAACATTTACGCTGGCAATATTAGTGATGTTAAGTTCAACCTGCTAGGCCCAGACTAGTGTCGAAATATCTGTATCAAACACTTGATGCTGGGATTTCTATCTTGAAATAATTACACATAACATCTGCAGCTTACTAATTGATCCTGATGTTTTTGTCTCAGGCCTGTTGCATTGAGTATTTGATACTTGAGAGTGACAATTTATCAAAGTTGTTCCCCAACATATACTTGTCCATTGGGAGCTTAACAATGAACTCTCATGTGTTCTTTGCAATCTTGACCACTATCATTGTCATGCCGACCACTTGGCTCCGTGATCTAAGCGTTTTGAGCTATCTTTCAGGTTTGCATTTGATTGTTGCTTCTATTCTCACACTTTGTTTTCTTTTTAAAAAAGAACATGTATATAATCTACTTGTAGTTCATTTGTAGTTTTGTACCCTCCATCATATGTATGTAATATGCCCCAATCTCATGATGCTGTTGTATTTACAGCTGGAGGTGTTATTGCATCAGTCCTTATAGTCATTTGCCTGCTCTGGGTTGGGGTTGTTGATCATGTTGGCTTTGAGAATAAGGGGACTGCTCTTAACCTCCCAGGGATTCCAATTGCTATTGGATTGTATGGTTATTGCTACTCAGGCCATGGAGTGTTCCCAAACATCTATTCTTCTCTGAAAAACCGCAACCAGTTCCCTTCAGTCCTTTTCACTTGGTAATTAACAACCCTGCAACTACCCATATATAGTTAATATTCCATTAACTTTTGGGAAATACTTGCACTCACATTCAGTTTATTTTTTCTTTAAGCATCGGGCTGTCTACCATTTTGTTCACTGGTGCTGCGGTGATTGGATATAAAATGTTTGGTGAATCCACAGCGTCTCAGTTCACACTCAACTTACCAGAGAACTTGGTGGTTTCAAAGATTGCTGTGTGGACTACGGTAATTGTTGTTGTCCAAATTATTTCAAAATTTCTCTTTCTGTATGCAATACGACGACAAAATGGTAAGAGCCCTGTGTTTTTTAATACATGGGATAAACATGTCATGACAAAATGTTGTGAATCTGTTTCTTTCCATGGAAAATTAGCACAAGTTTTAAGAATATACAACTTACAGTAATGCCACGATAAAGATTCACCAAAACTGTTGTCATTTGAATTTTTCATCAGATTGGAGTAGCGCCTTTCTTTATTTACTTTTGGTGTTTTCTTTACATAACTCTTTTGATAATTATTAGCTCTTAAAATGATTTCTGCAGGTGGCAAATCCAATAACCAAATATCCTTGGAACATAAGTTATTTTTATTGAGAAGTGGTTAATCTCAAAATGAAACATAGGGGACTTGTGTTCCTGTAGCTATCCACACAGCAAATTGAGCACAAGGTTCAAACTTCAATGCATAGCTATAATTATTTTTTTGTGGAAGCATAGCTATAGTTGGCTGCATCGCTCCATAATCCATGATATTCTTTTTCTTAGTACATGATTTATGACATTCCCAAACTTTTGTCAATATTATTTTGCTACAATGTCCTTAACAAATAATCACATATGCGTTAACCATAACCCCATTGGCTATGAGTTTGGAAGAGTTGCTGCCACGAAATCAGCAGAAGTACTCAAACATAATCATGCTTAGATCTGCCCTGGTGGTCTCAACCCTCCTCATTGCTCTATCTGTTCCATTCTTTGGTAAGTTCATTTAGTTAGAATACTGGTCATCCACAACTTAGAATGGTAGCATAAGAATCACTCATGCTGGCTACCATCCATCAACCTATTTGAGTTTTGGCAGGACTTGTGATGGCGCTGGTTGGTTCTTTACTCACCATGCTTGTGGTAAGTTTTTTCATGTCTACCTCAGATGTTAATGACTCTTTGGTCACTAATCAGTGAGACTAAAATACGTTTACTTTGCAGACCTATATCTTACCTTGTGCCTGCTTTTTAGCTATCCTTAAGAGAAAAGTTACTTGGTCTCAGGTAAGAAAATATGGAAATATTTCCAAAGCTGCACTCAGTTTATGATTAATTAAGAAGAAAAGCTAAGGAGCTTTTCCACGATATATTTGTTTAACGAAAACTATTTTTGTACAGATTGCTGGTTGCTCATTCATCATAGTCGTAGGGGTTTGCTGCGCCTGCGTGGGGACATACTCGTCCATCTACAAGATAATCCAGAACTACACCTGAGAGGCTGAGTGTGGCCAGAGGCCTGCTTAAGATATTGTTGGTATATGATATACCTCGATCGCTGGCATTATATATGTGAATGCAAAAGAGCAAAGCATATACCATGACTAAGTTTTGTCCAACAATTAAATCAAAAGTAATCAATGATGTATACTTAATTTGAATTTTATTGTTTAATCTGAGGCAATTTTATATGAGTTGGTGGCAACTAGATGATGTATCCTATATATATACATGTAAGGCTGACTGTTCATGCATCGACAGTAGGCAGTACATGCCCTATAAAGTAAGGTTAACTTTGGTTATACCATGCTTTTTCTTCTTTCAATATCAATTCTATTTGCCCGTTCAATTGCACAGTGTAATTAGTTGTAATTTACAGCAGCAACAAATTTCAATTTTTTTAATTAAGGAAGCTTTATTGAAATCAATACAGTCAAGGTGATACAACAAATTTCAATTTTTACACTATTTTAGGCCTTGTTCTTTTCAGCGTTACGTACCGTTGTGTATTACTGTAGCAAATTTTGTTATTTTTATATAGCCTATATGTTGTGATAGTTTGTATGATTTTTTCGTGGCCTTTAGTAGTCCTTCCAAAAATGCTAAAACTATTTTTTTTATTATATTTTTAATCTTTAGATCTTTTTTCGAGGGCTCTCAAATTTGCTACAGTAATACACCAACGCAACAATATGCTGAAAAATACAAGGCCTTAGTTAAAAACTCAGTCATCTATACATATGCATGCATAAACATTGCCACTTCAGTAAACTGCTTCTATCCCAATTCCACTAGTAGCGTGCGTGCTGCGCAACTGACAGGTCCTGGGTTTGAGCCCTTGAGCCTTGGGGCAGCCATTTTTATCAGTGTTTCGTTTATTGTTTAAATTTTTCATGAGCTGAATTTCATGAAATTCAAACTTACCGGTAGTGTCTGGTAAAATTTTTGAAATGATAAAGTTTTCTCGGATTTCAAGCCATTAAATGCTTGAGTTCGTTTGGATGGCGTGTTATGGTGTTCACATAAGAAAAAACAGGCTTACAAATGTGTTTTTGCCATCCATCAATCACATGAATTTTTAAAGTTTTTAGTGGATTTGTACTCACATGTCTACTTGCATGCCACCGTCGATGCCCCCGATTAGGCACACTAGGGTTTGATCATCATGCCCTCTTCTAAGGGAGGTCGGGGGTGGTGTGGAGGCATCATGGTGGACTATGGCTGCAACAAAAAAGGTGGTGGAGTCCATCCATGTTTTAATGATGAATAGTTGAATCATTATTAGGAGTTTGCCGGATCCGACAATTGAAGAAAGTGGAGATGAGGAAGACGACATGAAGAGAGATCAGAGAGGATAAAGAAATAGTGGCACATTGGGAGAAGGAGAAGGATGAGTGACATTTGTTCAACAACACAATGAGAAAGATGCATGTGACGGTGCTAGAGGAGAATGAGGTGGAGATGGGAGTAGGTTAGGGTTGTAAAAGATGTATTGAAGAAAGAGATGGGATCCATGATGTCTGATTAAGACCCAACATACAACCCGACAGATCGGCCGAACTTAGGCTATGATAGCAAATATTACAAATGAGTTGAAACTATCTATGATAGCCTACTCGTCCAGTATAGGGGCATGCCTGTGGGGCTAGATCTAACTTAGCTAGTTGCTTGACTAGTGGGTGACTTGAAGTTTTAGTTTCAAAAATTATGTTTCCACCGTAGTGAAAGGGATATGTCCTAAAGCAATCATATGAGATGATTGTATTATGTATTATTCATATACTTATATACTTATGGTAACATTAATTATCGGTTTCATGGATGTATGTTACAACTTTGTTCAGTAAGTACAATTTGATTGTGAGATACATTATTAATATGACGTTATTCTGAACGATCCTTTATCCTACATTATTACAAGAATCAGTAGTGATTTGATCAACACTTGTATTTATTGATAGTAATGTTTCAGATATCATAGATATAGAGATATCAAATCAATAACATGTGCACATGTTAGAGAATATGGATAGTTGGATAGACCTACTCTGAGACATGACTAAGATTGTTATCTTGAGTGGTGTTGTAATACTCCGGCCCAATATGTTGTGAGGCTCATGTGCCCCATGTAGATGTGATGATACGATTAGTCTCATATTGCTAGTTGAGAAAGAGTTGTAATAGCATAAAATGCCTGTTGGAGTCAAACATAGCACCCTGGGTTAACTCTTTTGGACGAAACAAGGCAAAAAAGTTTAAGTGGGTGATATGCATGCATGGCCAGCCCCGTAGGTGGGCTAGGTTCTGAGCGATTTTGGGCCAGGGTGTTACAAATGTTATCGGAGCATCAACCCTCGCTGTGCAGCAGATTGTGTGGGCTTAATTGCGCGAGCATATTGCGCATGTCTTGTGTGGGTTACACGGTTCAGAGTGGTCACACGGCATGGCATATGGGTCGACACTAGACGCACGGACATATATCGAGTGGGATCTTGGACATTTGGCGTTTAGGCGGTGTGTTGATGAGGGCGTCAGCCTATCAAGGGTGGGTGAGTGTAATACTCCGGCCCAATGTGTTGTGAGGCCCATGTGGATGTGACGGTGCGATTAGTCACATATTGGTAGTTGAGACAGAGTTCTAATAGCATATAATGTCTGTTGTAGCCAAACATAGCACCCCGAGTTAACCCTTTTTGACGAAGCAAGGCTGAAAAGTCTAAGTGGGTGCTATGCATGCGTGGGACAACCCGTAGGTAGGCTAGGCTCTAAGCGATTTTGGAATGGGGTGTTACAGGTGCGCCTATATGATCCTTATACCAAAGATCATCATAGAGTCCTAACATGTGCAGTTCAAAGTATTATTAAATGCTACATCGTAATAGAGTGGTTATAAAGGTCAACTTAGAGATATTCCATAAGACATGGTATAGTGGCGTGATTGATCAAGATGAAATTTATGAATCCTCTATAATAGGAGAGATTTCATTGGGTCGCTCGGTGTGGATGAATAAAGAAAGTGTGCGGCCGTGTCAATGTGATTAAAGGTTAATTACATTATATATATCCATTACATTGATGAGTGAATGGTCGAACCATCACAAGTGTGGCACACTTCTTGCCTTTAGCTTGACTAGTATTATGCAACAAAAAAGATTAGTACATTGAGTGTATCAAGGTTCACCCAGCAAGCTCATTATGTACATTTGGAGGTCAATATGTCCTGTCAGGTATCGCTATTGATATATGGATTGAAAATTCACTGCAAGGACCTCTATCAACGTCCTTGGCCAAAACCGACAACACAAGTCCAAAAATCAACGACATAAGCCTGTGTCGTCGTCTGGCCCATCCCACGCAGAGCCATTGGTCGTGACGTGTCGTTGGCACAGATAGGACCGACGACACAAGGTACTCTTCACCAGGCCCCTAACGGCCGCCACAAGGGAAGCCGTTTTGACCAAAGGACCAAACTAAATTTATCGATACGCAGAACAAGGAGGATCTTTATCACATATAGTACTTTTACACTAAGTGGTGCGCCTGATTATTACGAGAGCCCCTACTTGAACTATTTTTCATGTTAACTTCATAACGACCATCTAATTACTATAATGTGAAATTGAACAGCCATATAATACTTTGTGATTTTTTTATGCCACAAATTTTTTTTAAAAACATTTTCCAAGAGGAAAGAGAAAAGGCTGGAAAATACAATGTCCTCGGCCCATCAGATGTTAAGGACACAAACTGCACTAGACTCACCTGTTGTTATGGGCGAGAAGCCTTAGAGTTGGGCCTCGATGAGGCTTGTGTCGTCAACCCACCTAGTGTGGACGACACAACACCAAAAGTCTCCTGACGCGTGGGGCTCGCCCTATTTGAGCCGTTAGTTGGTCGTTTGAGCGGCCGACTTGTGTCCTCGACTTCAGTAGGCCGACGACACAAGTCCTGCTTGCCTGTCTCCAAATCACCCTGGCAGCATGCATGCACTATTGTCGTCGGCGGGAGGCTATGCCGACGACACAAATATAGTTAATGTCAGCACGACGACAATGGATGAAATGATCGACAACACAAAAAAGCGTTTCTTGTAGAGAATAGTGTTTCTAGATTCGATGCCAACTTACGCATTAATCTAATAGGTCATATACTTAATAGGTTGGAACCACTACAAGGAATCAGAGCTATTGCAACGGGAAAAGCGCAACAAAAATTATTTCGTTGCAACATATAATGATATTGCCACAAAAAAATTATCATGGCAATAGATTTATTATATTGCCACAATTATAAACTGTTGCAATATATTTTGTTTTTGTTGCAATATATTAGTATTTTTGCAGCAAAAAATATTGGTTGAAATAAATTGTCTATACTGCGACAAAACAAAGAATCATTGCAATAATTTTTACTAATGCAACGAAAATGGTATTGTTATAATATTTTTTTATTGCAATGAAATATAACTACGTGCCCAATCACTTTCCTCAAAAATAAATCAGTACATGAATTAGTTCCCTCCAAAAAAATTTCCAGCAAAACTTATTCCCTCTAATCCGCGAGAGGCCATCGATCCAATTCTCCAATTAGCTAGTTGCCTAGTTCCCAGCCACCAGAGCCGGCGCCGCCACTATCCCGCAACATCTCGCCACCCCTAGCCAGTGTTGTTCCTAGCTACCGTCGCCCCTAGTCGCCCCCATCTCCTACTAGCCGCCGCAGCCTTCTTGCGCTGTGGCCCCAAGGCATCGTCGCCCCTAGCTAGCCACCGCTCTTAGCTTGTCACCGCTGAAGGAACCTAAGGCTGAGAGGGGGGTGAACCGGACTATTTCAATTTTTACTTTCGTTGTAGTTAAGGCACACAGTTAGTGCGTGGATCCTACCCAAGTTTAGTAGCGGAAGCAATCAAATCACAAGTGTAGGAGGCACGAAAGCACTCACAGGTAGTGAAAATTAAGATGCGGTAAGAAAATGAGAAGAGAGACGCAAACCGATCTTTTTACCGTGTTCGATGCAAGCACCTAATCACGTTGAGAAAGCTTCCACTCGGTGGTAGCTCTTCACCAACACATAGTAGACGAGTTCCAAACCTTCACATGAATTGGAAGCCTCCACACGCGAATGACCTCCAAACACCGACTTCACACGCAAAGCCGACCTCGAGCACACCGAGGATTTAGCACATCTCCTACGTAATGGAGAAGAGCACCTTAGGAAGCAAGGTGGCCGCCAACGCGATGGAGGGCTTTGCACACTTCGACGGACGGAGCGGAAGCACTGTAGGAAGCACGGTGACCTTCACGGAGATGGGTTTGCTTGTGGTATGCTTGGTGGTGACGACATCTCCCGGTGGCAAGAATTCCAAGAACACAAGACCGGAGACACCGCAACTTACCCAACCCTCATCCCACCATGGAGGATGGCAAGACAACCATGGGAGAGGGCATAGACTTTGGGGGCGACGTGGAGAAGACTATGGGATACCCTCTTCTTCTTCCTTACTCCTTCTCCCTCAATCTCTCTCACTCAATCTCTCAAGCCCTCGTGGTGGATTTGGATTTTGGGAGTGAAGAACACCATGGGAGGAGCACTCTAAGGGATGGCTAGGGCAAGGGGTGGCTGCAAAATGAGGCCTACACCCTTTCCCTTGTGCTGGTGGCTCCTATTCATATATACTAGGCGAAAACCATAAGAATGGGTGGCCCAAATTGAATTTCCCGTGATTCAGCCTAATCCGTCGGACCCAGTCCGATGAAATGTTTCACTTTGGGAGTGGCCTGGTCGGACCCAGTCCGACAGAAGGGTTGCATTTTGGAACTTAGTCGCTAGGAGTTGATGGCCTGGTCAGACCCAATCCGACAGTAAGGTTGCATTTTGGGTACTTAGCCACTGGCACGCTCATCCATCGGACCCAGTCCAACAGCCGTCGGACCCAATCTGATGGGGCTAGTTTAAGGTAGCCCACTTCGTTTTGGCTATTCCTTTCTCCCTTGATGACTCGCCTAGGGTTTTGTGTCATATTTGTCGACTTGTGAACTAGGTGGGAACATTTGGACACTTAAGCAGGAAGTTTTGCGCCCACAGGAAAATATCTGGCCTAGAGACTTAGCGGCTACGGAACTTCGGACAGCTGGCTACTCCCTAAAGTCCCCTAGACCTATCCCGAACTCTCTCGAAAGTGAATGAGGATAAGAGACCGGAGATGTGCACGGTGGGACCCTGCAGCCAAATATACGATGATCGGCAAGCATATTGGCCCTAGACTACACACACAAGAAATATGTGCTCTGTGGGACCCTGCAGCCAGAGATACGATGATCAGCAGGCATATTGGCCCTAGACTACACACACAAGAAATCAAAAGAATTAGGAAATAAATGTCCTTAATCTTAGCGTGATCCAGCTCTATAGCCCAGTTATCATCAATTACCAAAATCATTAAGCCCATGGGAGGCTTGACCTCACAGCCATCAATTATCAAAACCAAATAAGCCCCTAGAGAGCTTGCCCTTACAATCTCACCCTTTTTGGTAATTGATGACAACACAAGCAAATCTTCTTGCATAGCCATCTCAACAAGCAAATATTTGCCTGGTGTAGTGGATTAGTTCCAACAAATTCATATAAATATGAATTGAGTCCACTTGAAGCATGCATATGAGAGATATGAAAAGAAATGGCATGACTTCACTCGAGATAGCAACTAGACATAAGAATTAAAGTGCAGGGCAATGAAAACCTAACACCTAGCTCCCCCTAGATCAATGCATAGCAAGCAAGCGAGATACCAATTGAGAAAGAACACATCAAGTGGATGAGTAATTCAATTGAAGCCAAGTTCTCTCATCTCACCCCTCACATGCACAATTCGCTCCCCCAAAACCCCATTTGGACAAATATGAAGCAGCAAAGCACAAATTCATAATTTCTCCCTCTGGAGCCAAGATCAAGATTTGCAATTCTTTCTCCCCATTGACAACAATCATCAACAAAGGGCATATAGGCAAGCAAGTATATATCATGACAACATGAGCAATATGCAGAGTAAAATAAATAGTTTCATGAGCTTTGGGAGTTATACAAAAACAGATGGCACAAGTGATCCACCATATTTCATTTTCAAGCTACTCTAGGTCAACATGTCACATAGAGCAATATAAGCTGATTTGTAATGAAGTTCAAGTAATTAAGAACCTAGGGCATGATTTGGGTGAACCAAAACCATTAGTGTCTAAATGTGCTCAAACAAACAATAGAAATCACATTGCATAAAATTGCTAAGCAATCACATCTCATTGCACAAGTCCTCACCATTTTTAAATCTGAGACTTATAAAAGCATGTGTTGAGCAAGATTTTTTTAAGAGTTTTCATTTGGCTTAAGCTTTTGGCGATGTTGCCCAGCATTACACTAAGGATTTAACATTTAGGTCATCCAAAACCCTCCAAGTTCATGCGTAGTGTAATGGCAAGCCATCTCGTGGGAAAGACATTTGTGAGACATGTATGACTTCTTTTGGTTGACCTTATTTGACATTTTGCAAATTTTTCAAGTTTTGCTTAACATTTCAATGGTTGCTCTTATCTAGTCATGGTAAGAGAATAGTAACAAGTTGATGGCATGCCTAGAGCTAGATATACAAGATCATTCACATGAAGTTTGAGCAATACAGAGGAAATAAGGGCTTTGAGTTTGCCTAGCATATGCTCTAAGCGACAGTTTGCATAGTGAATTAGAATTAAGCATGTATTGGGCTAAGTGACAGTATTGCTGAGAGCAAGCTATTCAAATCATATAATTTCACAAGAGTGCACAATTTCAACTAAGTATAACAATCAAAGCTCAGTCAACTGTCTCAAACGCTAAGTTTTGCTAGTTCACACACATAGCCCTACGGTTAGCTCAAATTAAATTTGACCTATCTAGTATGTTCAGTTTATTTCTTAATTTACAAAACCGTACCTCATCTAGTGGCTTGGTGAAGATATCAGCAACCTGATCCTCCGTCCACACAGATCCAATCACGACGTCACACTTCATCACATGATCCCTAAGAAAGTGATGTCGGACGTCTATGTGTTTGGTGCGCGAATATTGAACCAGATTGCTGACTATCTTAACAACACTCTCATTATCACATAGAAGAGGTATATAATCAAGTTTTACGTCAAAATCATATAAGGTTTGTGTCAAGAACAGGATTTGAGCATAGCTACTCCCTGCCGCTATGTACTAAGCCTCAGCAGTACATAACGCCACGAAGTTCTGTTTCTTTGAAGCACACGACACAAAACATCTACCGAGAAGGTGACAGGCCCCAGAAGTGCTCTTGCGATCAATCTTACATCCGGCATAATCTGAGTCAGAATAACCAAGTAGCTCAAATCGTGCACCCTGAGGGAACAAAAGACCTATACTAGGAGTGAATTTTAGACATATGAAAATCCATATGACAACTTTTAAATGCATTTCTTTAATGGATGCTTAGTACCTAGCGCACATGCCCACACTAAACATGATATCCAGGCTAGATGCTGTCAAGTAAAGCAACACACCAATCATGGAATTGTATAGATTGTAATCAACAGGATTACCTTCTATGTTGAGATCAAGGTTGCCGCTTGTACCCATTGGTGTCCGGAGTGGCTTACATCCGTCCATGTCGATGCGCTTGAGGAGATCTATAGTGTACTTTTTTTGACTTATGAATGTCCCAGTTGTAGGAATCCTAGGCCGAGAGGGGGGGGGGGGTGAATCGGACTCCTAATCCAAATTTTAACTTTGTTTTCGTGATTAATTAGTCCAGTATTTACCCAAACTACCGATAAGACCCTAGTATCTAGATGCGGAAGTGATGGCACAATAAATCAACAGAAATAGTGGCTCGATGGCTCACACAAACAATGCACAATTTAAAGTAATGCAAGAGACAAGGAGACACAAACCGAGTTGTTTACCGAAATTCGGTGTTCAACACATGAACACCTACGTCTCCGTTGAGGAAACCTCTCACACAGAGAAGTCGGGACTCTCTCGTACCTAGCCCTCAATCCACTCGTGGTAGCTCTTCACCAACACATGGTAGGTGAGCTCCAAACCTTCACACGAAAGCGAGTTCTCTCACACGCGAGAGCTCTCACATCCCACCGGCACCGACACACGGCACCGACCATCGACACACAGTGGATTTCACCTCAACACATGAGGTACCTCCAACACATGGAGGATTTGGTTCCGACACACGGACACCTTGGCACCCTCAACACACGGAGGTGGCCACCGACACACGGCGGACTTGTGGCTTCAACGGATGAAGAGGATGCACCCCTACACAAGGCGGTGACCACCAACGGATGGTGGGTTTGCGGCACGGTTGATGTAGTTGTTCGGTTGACGAAGCTCGTGGCGTGACGACGATTTCTCCGGCGGCGAAGTCCCAAGAGCACAAGATCGAGATCGTCTCTCACCACTACCCCTTCTCTCTCCCCATGAAAACTAGGGCAAGAACACCATGGGAGATGGGGCAAACCTTGGGATGATGGGAGAAGGTAGGGATCACCTTCTTCTTCCCCTTCCTCTCTTCTTCTTCCTCTCAATCTCTCAAGCACATGAAACCCTAGGTGGAGGTGGGTGCCATTGGAGGAGCTCTCTTGGTAGGCAAGTGCAAGGGCTGGCTGCTAATGGTGGCTCTCTCTCATTTCTCCCGTACACCAAGCCCCTATTTATAGGCACTAAGCGAAACCCTAAAGATGGACGGCTCAGATTTAATCCCGAGTTTCAGATCGATCCATCGGACGCCGTCCGACAGAGGATGAGGCCAAATTTTGTGCTTCGTCGGACGCAGTCCGGTGGCTTACCGGACGCGTCCGGTGGGGTGCCAGCGCATGCGTACGAAGTGCCCCCCAGGTGTTCGGTCGCTTGCCCAGCCGTCGTCGGACGTTGTCCGGTCCCGGTCGGACGCCGTCCGACAGTGACCACTGTCGCGCCCCCCTTTGATCCGACGCCGTCCGAAGATCATCGGACGCTGTCTGGTGGCCAATTTTGAACGTCATCGGACGCCCTCCAACCAAGACGGTGTCGTTTGGGACTTAGTCGTTTTAGATCACCTCCGGGAAATCGGCGCTGTCGGACACCGTCCGAAGACGATCGGACGCCGTCCGACAGGGACGTTGTTTTAGGGACTTAGCAAAAATTTGGCTTGGGTTCACCAGACGCCGTCCGATGGTGATCGGACGTCGTCCGATGGGCTTTAATCTTCACGCCCTTCGGACTTAGCCCCTCTCGCCCCCTCTCGTCATCACGTCTCGGGTCTTGGGACACTTTTGTCGATTTGTGGACTTGGCGGGAATATTTGGACACTTAAACGGGAATTTTCGCGCCCACAAAAAAATATCTGGCTTTGAAACTTGGCGGGTACGAAAACCCTAGACAGCTGGACTCCGAACCTTCTCGACCCTGGGACAGGTGTACTCGCTCTAGATTATTCGCTCAAGACTAACACCTGGCACTCTCTCGAACTCACGGCTGATGTTTCTGAACCTGTGCTCAATGGGACCCTGCAACCAGAGAGATGTAATCGAGCCAAAGACACACACAAGAAAATCAGAAGAACTATAAAACAAAGGTCCTTATCCTTGGCGTTCCAGCTGTACGGCCTAGTTGCCATCAATTACCAAAATCAATCAGCCCATGGGGAGGCTTGATCTTACAATCTCCCTCTTTTTTGGTAATTGATGACAACTCCTGCAAATCCAACATGACAAAGCACAAAGCACAAATACAATCTCTGGTGCAATGGGTTAGCTCAGAAACATTGCATGCCAATCAACACATACATGATACTAGGCCAATTAACAGAGTGCAATGTATGTGAGACTAGAGCTCCCCCTAAATAAATGCATACCACCTAAAAATTCATCACATCTTATGGAGCAAAGCATCTCCATCCTAATCTCCAAAATCAAATCAATTCCCCCCCTTTGCATCCAAAAATATGACAATACCCAAAAACCATGGATTTGCTATTAATTCTCCCCCTTTGGCATCAATGACCATAAAGTAGCAAAGCATGAGGTTAGGAGCTAATTAAGCGCTTTGGAAGTTGTACTAGTGCAAGCATGACCATAAGTTCACCACGCTCATAATCTAGCCATCTCAAAGTCACAATGTCATAAGATCAACTAAAGCACAATTGGTAGATGTATAGTTCAGGTTATTTAGGACCTAGAGCAAATATAAGGTGAACAATAGCTACAAGTATCAAGAGTTGCTCTAAAACTCAAAGATGACTCATGATGCAGCATAGCACTAGAAAATGCACTTCAAACAATGCTATCACCAAGCCTATTTGAGACTAGAAACCTTTTAGTTGAGCTCATTTTGAAATATCTCACATTTCGCACTTTGCATTTTATCAAATTTGCTATATCTCAAATCATAAGCGACGCCACCCAGCATGACACTGAAGATGAACGTCTTGGTCATCCAAAGCTCCCCCTAAGTTCATAGCTAGTGCAATGGCAAGCTATCTCATCGAGGAGACGTTGGTGAGACATGTATGACATATTTTGGCCTTATTCACAGTTTAGCACATTTTACAAATTTTGGCTCAATTTTTCTTAAAATTGCTCAAATTAGTGAAGTAAAGGCATGTGCAAAATGGAAGAGCACAATCTAGACTTAGAAGCACATGATCAACCAAGAGTTTAGAGCAATCAATTGAGACTAGAAGCTATAGCCCTCCTAACACAAGCTCATGGCTTCCAATTGCATGATATATTGAGTTAAGCACAGGTTGAGCTAGTGACAAGGTAAACACATGCTATAGCTATCAATTTCATGTGATGAACATATAGGCAATGAATAATATCTAGTATAACAAGCAAAGCACCTAAATGTTCAAACTGGCTTCAAAAGATTTTCAATGAATAACATAGCCAAACGACCGACTCAGGCAATGTTTGACTTGTCTAAAACGTTCAATTCATTTCGCAGTTTGCAGAATCGTGCCTCATCGAGTGGCTTGGTGAATATGTCGGCAAGCTGGTCCTCTGTCCGCACGTGCTCAAGCACAATGTCGTCCTTCGCCACATGATCCCGAAGGAAATGGTGACGGACATCAATGTGCTTGGTCCGTGAGTGTTGGACCGGGTTGCACGATATCTTCACCGCGCTCTCATTATCGCATAGGAGAGGCACATGGTCAAGTTTAAGCCCAAAGTCAAATAATGATTGTGTCAAGTAAAGAAGTTGTGCACAGCAACTCCCTGCCGCTATATACTCAGCCTCGGCAGTAGATAGCGCCACGGAGTTCTGTTTCTTTGACGCCCATGACACAAGACACCTACCCAAGAAATGACAAGCCCCGGAAGTGCTTTTGCGATCGATCTTGCACCCGGCATAATCTGAGTCAGAATAGCCTAGGAGCTCAAACCGCGTACCCTTCGGGAATCAAAGGCCTATGCTAGGTGTGTGTTTCAGGTATCGAAGAATTCGTTTCACAGCAGTCATATGCATTTCTCTAGGGGAGGCTTGAAATCTAGCGCACATGCACACACTAAACATGATGTCCGGCCTAGATGCAGTCAAATAGAGCAAAGCACCAATCATGGAACGATAAATCTTTTGGTCGACATTTTTACCTTCTTTGTTGAGGTCGAGGTGGCAGTTCGTCCCCATTGGTGTCCGGATTGGCTTGCAGTCACTCATGTTGAAACGCTTGAGCAGGTCGAGGATGTACTTCTCTTGGCACATGAAGGTCCCGGTCTTTAGTTGCTTGATTTGAAATCCTAAGAAGAAGTTCAATTCTCCCATCATAGACATCTCGAACTCCTTACTCATCATGTCGCTGAACTCGTTGACCAAGGACTCATTTGAGCTACCGAAGATGATATCATCCACGTAGACCTGGCATAGGAACAGATCTCCATCCACCACCTTAGTGAATAGAGTCGTGTCGATCCTTCCGACCGTGAATCCCTTTCCAATCAGAAAGCCCCTTAGCCTCTCATACCATGCTCTGGGTGCTTGCTTGAGACCATACAAAGCCTTCGACAGTTTATACACATGATCAGGGTGCTGTGGGTCCTCGAAACCTGGAGGCTGTTCAACATACACCAATTCTCCAATGTAGCCATTCAGGAATGCACTCTTCACGTCCATCTGTCTAACCACAATGTTGTGACACGTTGCAAATGCCACAAGCAGTCTGATAGCCTCTAAACGTGCTACTGGAGCATAGGTATCTCCACAATCTACACCCTCGATCTGTGTGAAGCCTTGAGCCACAAGTCTCGCCTTGTTGCGCACCACCACTCCAAGCTCATCTTGCTTGTTCTTCAATACCCACTTGGTGCCAATCACATTGTGGTCCTTTGGCCTCTCAACTAGCGTCCAGACTTGGTTCCTCTCAAAATTATTCATCTCCTCATGCATCGCATTGATCCAGTCTGGGTCACTCAGAGCCTCTTCCACTTTCTTTGGCTCAAGCTCAGACACAAATGCCGTGTGCTCACAGAAGCTTGCCAAAGCACTGACCTCACTGATGCTGGCTGTCCTTGACTTTGTTTGCACACCTTGAATCAAGTCCCCGATCACTTGATCAGCTGGATGATCACGAGCTATGGTGTGATGGGTCTTGATCAACTGAGGTGGTAGCTCGGCTGACTCTGCATCTGGCTCACAAGCTGTCTCTGCTCTGAAATTGGCTCCACACTTGAGCTATCTTGAGGGAATGCTCCCCCTGAGTCTGGCACTGGTTCAGGTGTGAGAGGTGGTGGAACGGTCTCGGTCTCCCTCTGAACCTCTACTGGCCTGACATCACCAGCTGGCATATCCTCCACTGCTCTTGCCAGCTGCTCACCATCCACATTATCCAGATTCTCATGTTCTCCTTGACTCCCATTTGACTCATCGAACTTCACATCGCAGGTCTCTTCAATCTGGCCACTGTTCTCATTGTAGACCCTGAAAGATGACCCTCTAGCTGAATACCCCAAGAAAACTCCCATGTCCACTCTGCTCTGGAACTTGCCCAAGTGCTTCCGCTTCTTCTTGATGTAGACCTTGCAGCCAAAGACCCTGAAGTAGGAGACATTGGGTCGTCTTCCCACTAGCAGCTCGTAGGACGTCTTTTTCAGGAGCTTGTGAAGATCTGACTGTTGATGCGATGATGTGTGTGTTGATCGCTTCACCCGAGCAATGTATGTGAAGTCTTGTACTCATCTAACATTGTCCTCGCCATCTCGATGAGCGTTCTGTTCTTTCTCTCAACCACCCCATTTTGCTGAGGAGTGTAGGTGGCTGAGAACTGGTGATCAATTCCTAACTCATCACAGAACAGCTCAACAGAAGTGTTAGTGAACTTCGTTCCATTGTCACTTCTCACCTTTTTGAGGGTACAATCAAAAACATTTTGGACTTTCTTTACAAACTTTTTGAAAACATCTCCAGTTGGAGTTTTGTCAGGTAGAAAGAAAACCCAAGTGTATCGGGAGAAGTCATCAACAATAACCAAGCAATAGAGATTTCCCCCGATACTCACATAGGTAGTTGGCCCAAAAAGATCCATGTGTAAAAGCTCGAGAGGTCGAGATGTAGACATGACATTCTTGGCAGGATGTGGGCTTGCCACTTGCTTACCGGCCTGACAGGCACTGCATAGCTTGTCTTTCTCGAATGTCACATCTCGCACCCCAAGAATCAAATAGTTTTTGAAAAGTTTCTTCAAATTTGCCATGCCGACATGTCCGAGACGCCTATGTCAAAGCCAATCAAGCGAGACTTTGGCGACAAGACAAGTCGAGACAGATGCGGCAGGCTCATTAAAGTTCACAAGAAACAAGTTTTCAAACCGAAAGCTTTTGAACACAAGTTTTTCATTTTTGTCCAAAACCAACAAACCCTCAGGTGAGAAATTACAATGGAACCCCAAATCACATATTTGGGCAACAGAGAGAAGGTTATAGCTCAAAGTTTTTACTAGTAGCACATTATCAATTGAAAGGTCTGAAGAAATTGCTATCTTTCCAGCTCCCAGAACCTTGCTCTTGTTTCCATCTCCAAAAGTGACCTTGGGGGGAATCTTGCCTTCCTCCCCTATTGAGGTGAACAACCGAGGGTTGCCGGTCATGTGTTGAGTGCACCCACTGTCGATGATCCAATGGCACCCTCCACTCCGGTAGTTCACCTGTCATAAGAGAAGATCACTTATGTGACTCAGGGACCCACACAGGAGGTCCCCGAGGGTTAGCCTTCAAACCAGAAGCACTAAGAGCAAAACGATCAATCAATGACTTGGGCACCCAAACACGTGCCTTGTGCTCATTCTCAGACTTGAGCCCAACAAATCTAGCCGTTACTCTACCTTGGGAATTTCTCTTTAGCATGTAGTGATCATACAGCTCAGTATGTGCTCTTGGGAATCTTAGCTGTGTGTGATTGGGAGTGTTGCAGTTTTGGTTCCTAGGAGAATGTGTCCTACCAATGTTGTGCCTAGTAGGACCATTACAGAAATTTTGCCTGGGTGATTGCCAAGTGTTGCGGTACCTAGTACCTTGCTAGTTATTGTAAAATCTAGGACCATTCCAAGTGTTGTACCTAGGATCATGCCACATGTTGTGCCCACTGTGCATCCTAGAAACATTGTTGCTAGTGTGCAAGTTGTTACCGTGCCTCTTCTTGGGATAGATAGTAACTTTGTCTCATGGTAGATACTCGAGGAACACTTGATTTCTTCCTCCCTTTTGGCTTCTCTGGGGTAAAACCCAAGCCACCCTTTTGGGAGGGTTTTCGTTGTTCCTTGAGCATCTTGTCCAGGGCCAAGCTACCCTCATAGCACTTCCCAAGCCCCTTATCAAATTTCTCAAGTTTTGACTTCAACTCAGTATTTTCAATAGCAAGTTCCCTAGCAGCTAGTGCAAATTTACAGTTATCAGGGGTACACACTAGTGTGTTGCTAGAGGAACCGTTAGAAGTGGAAGCCAACACAGTGCAATCATGGGCAACTTCAGGACAAGCAAGAGTCAAGTCAACAACAGGTGCAATAGCAACAGAAAGAACAGGCATAGCACAAGCAACATCCACAGCATCAACAGGAGTAGTATCAACTAGTTGAGTAAGAGGCAAAGCAACCAACTCATCATTCTTATCCAGAAGTGTTTCATGATTCTCCCTAAGTGCATGGTAAGTAATCATGAGATCATCTAGAGATTCATTCAAAGCATCGCGCTCTTGTTCTAACACATTGCACTTAGACGACAGATTTTTGTTAGATCCTAGCAAAGTGTCATGCTCAGATTCTAAGCTATCACATCTAGTGGCAAGACTTTTGCACTTAGTTTGCAAAGCAATCAGAGTTTTACCAAGCTCTAGGTTCTTTAGTGTCTCATACTTATAGCGCTCACAAGCTTCCCTAAGACAATCACGCATGCCTTCAACATCCACATCAGAGTCAGAACCAGAGTCGCTCACCTCGCCACTAGGTCGAGCCACCAGGCACTTGGAAGTGCCAGCAGGAGTCGGTGAAGCCTTTACCGATGTAGAGGAAGTAGTGAAAGAAGCCCCATCATCATCAGAGTACCACTCTCGAAGCTCAGCAACCACCGTGAGACATCTTGGAGTGAAGACTGGATGAGGCGGCACGGACTCAGCTATTGCCATGGTGGCCAGCTCCTGATCAGCTGATTCCACATCTCCTGAAGCTGAAGTGTCGCTGGAGCTGTCATCGGTCACCCATTCTCCCACAAAGGCTAGCCTCTTGCCTTATGAGGAGCGACCCTTGAACCCTGACTTCTGGGGATTCCTCTTCTTGTTGTCATTGTGCCTCGGCTTCTCCCATCGTCCTTCTCCTTTCCTTTGTCCTTGTACTTGGTATTGCCCTTCTGGGGACACATTGAAGCGATGTGTCCTTTTTCCTGACACTCATAGCATCGGTATGTTGCATGGGTGTTTCTACTCATCCTCTTCTTGCCTCCATAGCCATTTCTGCTCATGAACTGGCCAGCTTGCTTCATGAATAGGCCGAAGTGTTGGAAGCCCTCCTCGAGCTCATTCTATGTCATCTCACCACTATCCTCAGCTTGACTTGACTTGAGACCACTCTGCTTGGATCCACTGGCCTTGAGGGCGATCACTTGATTCTTTGCTGGAGCAGGGGAATCCTCATGATCATTGAGGAGCATCATCTTGTGTGTGGTGATCTTGCTGAGCAAAGCTGTGGGTGCCAGCTTCTCCACATCACCACTGTTGGTGAGATAGGTGATGATGTCCTGATAATCCTTCTTGCTGAGGATCCGCAGTATTTTCCTGCATACTTCATCATTTGCAACAGTGTGTCCGAGCCCCTTAAGCTCGTTAAGGATGGGGTTAAGCCGAGTAAACATAGCATTAACATTTTCATTTGGAAGCATTCTGAACTGATCATAACGCTCCTTGACAACCACTAGTCTACCCTCCTTAACAGCTGAAGTGCCCTCGTGAATCTCAATGAGTGTGATCCATATCTCGTGTGCACTAGTGAGATTGCTAACTCTATCGAAGACCTCCATGCTCAAACCACAAAACAAAGCGTTCATGGCCTTAGCGTCGGTCTCTAAGAATTTGGTTTGTCCGGGTGTGGGAAGTACATTGTTAGTGAGTGTGACACCATGAGAAGACTCTACGACCTTCCAAACATCCATTCCCATGGCCTGGAGAAATACTTTCATGCGCAACTTCCAAAAGCCAAAGTTAGTGCCACTAAACAGAGGAATCCTATTGGCGGCTATACTACCCCCGTCGGCCATCTCTAAGCGATTAAGCAACTAGAGAACCTGGCTCTGATACCACTTGTAGGAAACCTAGGTCGAGAGGGGGGTGAATCGGACTCCTAATCCAAATTTTAACTTTGTTTTCGTGATTAATTAGTCCAGTATTTACCCAAACTACCGATAAGACCCTAGTATCTAGATGCGGAAGTGATGGCACAATAAATCAACAGAAATAGTGGGTCGATGGCTCACACAAACAATGCACAATTTAAAGTAATGCAAGAGACAAGGAGACGCAAACCGAGTTGTTTACCGAAATTCGGTGTTCAACACATGAACACCTACGTCTCCGTTGAGGAAACCTCTCACACAGAGAAGTCGGGACTCTCTCGTACCTAGCCCTCAATCCACTCGTGGTAGCTCTTCACCAACACATGGTAGGTGAGCTCCAAACCTTCACACGAAAGGGAGTTCTCTCACACGCGAGAGCTCTCACATCCCACCGGCACCGACACACGGCACCGACCATCGACACATGGTGGATTTCACCTCAACACATGAGGTACCTCCAACACATGGAGGATTTGGTTCCGACACACGGACACCTTGGCACCCTCGACACACGGAGGTGGCCGCCGACACACGGCGGACTTGTGGCTTCAACGGATGAAGAGGATGCACCCCTACACAAGGCGGTGACCACCAACGGATGGTGGGTTTGCGGCACGGTTGATGTAGTTGTTCGGTTGAAGAAGCTCGTGGCGTGACGACGATCTCTCCGGCGGCGAAGTCCCAAGAGCACAAGATCGAGATCGTCTCTCACCACTACCCCTTCTCTCTCCCCATGAAAACTAGGGCAAGAACACCATGGGAGATGGGGCAAACCTTGGGATGATGGGAGAAGGTAGGGATCACCTTGTTCTTCCCCTTCCTCTCTTCTTCTTCCTCTCAATCTCTCAAGCACATGAAACCCTAGGTGGAGGTGGGTGCCATGGGAGGAGCTGTCTTGGTAGGCAAGTGCAAGGGCTGGCTGCTAATGGTGGCTCTCTCTCATTTCTCCCGTACACCAAGCCCCTATTTATAGGCACTAAGCGAAACCCTAAAGATGGACGGCTCAGATTTAATCCCGAGTTTCAGATCGATCCATCGGACGCCGTCCGGTTCCTGTCGGACGCCGTCCGACAGAGGATGAGGCCAAATTTTGTGCTTCGTCGGGCGCAGTCCGGTGGCTTACCGGACGCGTCCGGTGGGGTGCCAGCGCATGCGCACGAAGTGCCCGCCAGGTGTTCGGTCGCTTGCCCAGCCGTCGTCTGACGCTGTCCGGTCCCGGTCGGACGCCGTCCGACAGTGACCACTGTCGCCCCCCCCTTTGATCCGACGCCGTCCGAAGATCGTCGGACGCTGTCTGGTGGCCAATTTTGAACGTCATCGGACGCCGTCCGATGATATTCGGACGCCGTCCGACAGAGACGGTGTCGTTTGGGACTTAGTCGTTTTTAAGCTCACCTCCGGGAAATCGGCGCTGTCGGACACCGTCCGAAGACGATCGGACGCCGTCCGACAGGGACGTTGTTTTAGGGACTTAGCCAAATTTTGGCTTGGGTTCACCAGACGTCGTCCGATAGTGATCGGACGTCGTCTGATGGGCTTTAATCTTCACGCCCTTCGGACTTAGCCCCTCTCGCCCCCTCTCGTCATCACGTCTCGGGTCTTGGGACACTTTTGTCGATTTGTGGACTTGGCGGGAATATTTGGACACTTAAACGGGAATTTTCGCGCCCACAGAAAAACATCTGGCTTTGAGACTTAGCGGCTACGAAAACCCTAAACAGCTGGACTCCGAACCTTCTCGACCCTGGGACAGGTGTACTCGCTCTAGATTATTCGCTCAAGACTAACACTTGGCACTCTCTCGAACTCACGGCTGATGTTTCTGAACCTGTGCTCAATGGGACCCTGCAACCAGAGAGATGTAATCGAGCCAAAGACGCACACAAGAAAATCAGAAGAACTATAAAACAAAGGTCCTTATCCTTGGCGTTCCAGCTGTACGGCCTAGTTGCCATCAATTACCAGAATCAATCAGCCCATGGGGAGGCTTGATCTTACACCAGTCTTGAGTTGTTTGATTTGAAAACCCAAAAAAAGTTCAGCTCACCCATCATCGACATCTCGAATTCTGCAGCCACCATCTCACTGAAGTTTTATACCATCTTGTCATTTGAGCTCTCAAAGATGATGTCGTCAACATAGATTTGGTACATAAATAAATGTCGATTATCCACCTTGGTGAAAAGTGTAGAATCCACTCTCTCAACACTGAATCCTTTGGAGATGAGAAAATCTCTGAGTCTCTCGTACCAAGCCCTGGGAGCTTGTTTTGGCCCATACAAAGCCTTGGATAACTTGTACACACGATCGGCGTGTTTTAGGTCTTCAAATCCTATAGTTTGCTCAACATAGACCAGCTCATGAATGTAGTTGTTTAAGAAAGCGTTCTTGACATCCATTTGCTTCAAAGTGATGTTGTAACAAGTGGAGAATGACATAAGTAACCTAATTGCATCATGTTTGGCCACAGTAGCATAAGTGTCTTCATAATCCACACCCTCGACCTGAGTGAAACCCTGAGCCACCAGTATTGCCTTGTTTCTGACAACCAATTCAAATTTATCTGCCTTGTTCTTGAATACCACCTTGGTACCAATCACATTGCAATACTTGGGTCGCTTCACAAGTGTCCAGATTTTGTTTATCTCAAAATTGTTCAGCTCCTCATGTATGGCATTGATCCAGTCAGAGTCAGCCAATGCTTCTTTCTCCTTTTTTTGCTCCAATTCAGACAAAAAGTGTGATGTCCATAGAAGTTAGCCGTCATTAACCTAGTTTGCACACCTTGAGTCAAGTCCCCAATTACTTGCTTAGCTGGGTGATATCGAGTAATGGAGTGATGGGTGCTTATCAACTGATAAGGTTGTTCAACTGTCTGCTCAACTGTCTCTTCATCCTGTTCACAAGCTATCTCTGCCTATCATGTTGGCTCCAAGCTTGAGCTGTCTTAAGGCACAGCTCCCCCGAGTCTGCCGCTCGCTTAGGAGCGAGAGGTGGTGCAACTATCTCAACCTCTCTTAAAGTTTCAACTGGCCTCAAATTCTCAACTTCTATCTGCTCAGCTGCCCTTGCCAACTCCTCTTAACCAATATCATCCAAGTTCTCATATTGCCCTTGACAACAGTTTGACTCATCAAACTTTACATCACACGATTTTTCAATCTGACCACTTGCTTCATTGAACACCCTAAAAGATGACCATCTGACTGATTACCCCAAGAAGATCCCAAAGTCCACTCTGCTCTGGAACTTGCCCAAATGCTCCCTCTTCTTCTTGATATAGACATTGCATCCAAAGACCCTGAAGTAGGAGACATTGGGTTGTCTTCCCACAAACAGCTCATAGGATGTCTTCTTCAGGAGCTTCTGAAGGTACAGTCTATTGATGCAGTGGCAGGCTGTGTTGATTGCCTCAGCCCAGAACACCTCAAAAGTTCTAAACTCATTGAGCATTGTTTTTGCCATCTCGATAAGTGTCCTGTTCTTCCTCTCCATCACTCCATTTTGCTCAGTAGTGTAAGTGGCTGAGAACTGATGGTCAATACCTAGCTCATCACAGAACAGCTCAACGAAAGTATTAGTAAACTCAGTTCCATTGTCACTTCTCACCTTATTGAGCGTACAGTCAAATTTGTTTTAAGTTTTATTTACAAATTTCTTTAAAGCATCCCCAGTTGGGATTTTATCTGAAAGAAAGATTATCCAAGTGTATCGAGAGTTGTCATCAACTATGACCAAGCAGTAGAGATTATCCTCAATACTCACATATTTTGTTGGCCCAAAAAGGTCAATGTGTAAGAGTTCAAGTGGTTGGGATGTAGACATGATATTCTTAGCAGGATGAGCGTTTGCCACTTGTTTGCCGGCTTGATATGCCGAGCAAAGCTTATCCTTCTCGAATGCCACATCTTTCACCGCAAGAACCAAGTCGTTTTTGAAAAATTTCTTTAAGTTTATCATGCCGACATGCCCAAGGCGTCTATGCCAAAGCCAACCAAGTGAGACTTTGCAGGAGAGGCAAACCGAGATGGATGCGACAAGCTTATTAAGCTCACAGGAAACAAGTTTTCAAAACGAAATCCTTTGAACACTGTTTTTTCGTTTTGATTCAGAACCAACAATCTCTCAGATGAGAAGTTACAATGGAAACCTAAATCACAAATCTGAGCAATGGAAAGTAGATTGTAGTTCAGAGTGTTTACTAGTAGCACATTGTCAATTGAGAGATCCCTAGAGATTGCTACCTTTCTGGCTCCAATTACCTTGCCCTTTCTTCCACTCCAAAAGTAACCTTGGGGGGTTTGATCCATCCTCCCCCATTGAGGTGAACAACCGGGGGTTGCCGGTCATGTGCTGGGTACACCCACTGTCAACGATCCAATGCCACCCTTCACTCCGGTAGTTCACCTGTAATAACAAGAGATCACTTTTGTGACTCAGTGACCCACACAGGAGGTCCTCGAGAGTTAACCTTCAAACCAGAGGTAATAAGAGCAAATCGATTAATCAAAGACTTAAGACATCCAAACATGTGCCTTATGCTTATTCTCAGCCCTCAAGGTAGCAAATCTAGCAACCACCTTACCCTTGTCATTCATTCTAATCAAGTAGTGGTCATACAATTCAGCATGAGCTAGCTCTTGGAAGCTTAGGTTGGGTGTGCTTGGGAGTGTTCCTAGCTTGGTTCCTAGGTGGAGCTTGCCTCGCAATGTTTTGCCTAGGAGGACCATTCCAGAAGTTAGGTGGAGGTGGAGCGCTTGCCAATTATTGTATGGCATCGGAGGAGGATCATTCCAATTATTGCACCTAGGAGCATATTTTCAATCATATTGGTTCCTAAGTTGCCATGTAGTGAAATTATAGTGTCTATGAGGTCCTTACCATGTGTTGTGCCCATTGTGTTTCATAGGGTGATTGTTCCTAGTGTTCGTGTTTTTAAGCCCAGAGTTATTAGCATTGTTGGCATTTCCCTTGGGCTTGTTATGAAGGAAAATTTCTCCTTTGTTATACACTTGAGGACATTTCTTTTTCTTCCCCTTAGGCTTCTCAGGTGTGAATCCCAAGCCGCCCTTCAGGGCCGGATTCCTTTATTCTTCAAGTATGTAGTTAAGGACACGACTCCCCTCATAACACTTGCTAAGACCCTTGCCAAATTTCTCAAACTTAACCTTGAGACTGGCATTTTCTATGACAAGTTCATCACGCTCAATGGCTAGTTTTCTAGCAGCTAGTGCAAATTTGCATGAGTCAGAAGTGCACTCTACACTAGTGGAACCACTAGAACTAGAAGCAATCATGGAACAGTTAGAGCAAGAATCAACTAAATGAACAATAGTACTAACACTAGAGCCAATCAATGCACATTCAGAAAAAAACATCCGTACTAGCAGTTGTCATGGTCATAGTAGGTGTGACAGAAGCAGTAAATGATGTAATCACAGGAGGCACAATCAAAGCAGGTGAAGCAATCAAATTATCAGTGGCATGAGCAATTGGCAAATCATCAATGGAAGGATTCTTTTTAGTAAACAATTTGTTTTATGCCTTAAGCTCAAGAATAGTAGTAAGCAAGCCATCTACAGATTCATTCATGCCTTTGTTTTACACATCAAACAAGTCTACCCTCCTATTTAAGCTAAGTTTCTCACCATTTAAGAGATCAAATTCAGTCTCAAGGGAATCGTGCTAGCAGTGAGGGTATTTAGAGACTCCGTTAGAGTAGTGGCTCCCAAATGCTCCTGTTGGAGAACATCAAGTTATTTAGCCACATTCTTTCTATTAGTCTTTTCATCCCACTCAAAGAGAGTTTCAGAGTCAAAATCAGAAGATACCTCAGTAGATGGTAAAGCCATCAAGCACATGGAGGCTGACGCAGATGGTGATGAATCTCTTGGTGTAGAGGAAGTAGTGGAAGTAGACTCTTCTCCATCAGAATACTACACTTCCTCTTGTGGTTCTAGGACAGCCACTAATTATTTTGTGATGAAAGCTGCAGGTGTAGGAGTTATCTCAACAATTGCCATGGTGGGAAGTCCTTCACCACTTGGCTCCTCATCCTCCTCAGAAGCGGCTGAGTGACTGGAACTATCATCGGTGACCTAGGTTGCAACGAACACCAGCTTCTTTTCCTTCTTGGAGGTGGCCTGAAACTCGATCTCTTCCAGTTCTTATACTTCCCAACCTTGTGCTTGGGCTTATCATCATCACTGCCTTGCTTGCTCTTCTCCTCGTGCTTGATCTTGTCCTTCTGAGGGCACATGGAATGTGACACTTCTTATGACACTCATAGCATCGACAGTTAGAGTGTGGATTCTTGGTTCGTCTTTTGAGGTCGAAGTGCTTTCCGAACATACCCATTATCTCCTCAAGTGACTCAGGTGGGAAGAACCTTGATCTCTCTTGATCCTTGTGGGAGGCAGGCTCGGACTTGCTTGGCTTGTGTGCAGTAGCCTTGAGAGCAATGGTCTTGGTCTTCTCAGCTGATGGAGTGGCTAGGGGCTCAATGATGAGCATCTCATGAGCATGAAGTTCGCACAAGAGAGCACTGGGAGTCATCGTCTCAAGTTCATTGTTGTTGAAGAGAATAGTAATGATGTCCTTGTACTCCTATCTTGAGAGAATCCTCATCATCTTCCTACGCACATCAACATCAGGCATAGAGAGTCCGAGCCCCTTGATCTCATTGATTATGGGGTTAAGGCGAGTATACATAGCATTTGCATTTTCACAAGGAAGCATTTCAAATTTATCAAATTGCTCCTTAACCACCACTAATCTACCCTCTTTGACAGCAGCAGTGTCCTCATGTATCTCAACAAGCGAATCCCAAATAGTCTTGGCAAAAGTGAGGTTGTTAACTCTCTCGAACACATCCCTACTCAATCCCATAAATATAGCATTCATGGCCTTAACATCATTAGCCATAAGTGTCTTCTGTTCTTGTGTGTGTGGTGCATTCTCATCACGTGTGATGGTGATGCCATTCTCAACAGCATCCCAAATGTCAGCGCCAATGAAAATAAGATAGATTTTCATACGCTTCTTGCAGAAGTCAAAGTGCAAACCATTGAAGGTTGGGATCCTATTGGCAGCTACACTATCCCCTTCGGCCATCTCTAATGCGGCGAAGGAGAACTAGAGAACCTGGTTCTGATACCAATTGAAGGAACCTAAGGCCGAGAGGGGGATGAATCGGACTATTACTTTTGTTGCACTTAGTCACTTAGGAAAGTTAAGGCACACATCTAGCGCGTAGATTCCTACACAAGTCTATTAGGCGGAAGCAATCAAAGAACAAGTGTAGGAGACACGAAGGCACTCGCAGACAGTGAATATCAAGATACAGTAAGGAAATGAGACAAAGAGACGCAAACCGATATTTTTACCGTGTTTGATGCAAGCACCTACTCACATTAAGGAAGCTTCCAGTCAAAAAAGCTGGGACTCTATTATCCCTAGCACTCAATCCACTCGGTTGTAGCTCTTCACCAACATATGGTAGGTGAGGTCCAAACCTTTACACGAATCGACAGCCTCCACACGCGAAGCACTCCGAAACACCGACTTCACACGCGAAGCCGACCTCAAGCACACCAAGGATTTAGCATATCTCCAACACAATGGAGAAGAGCGCCTTGGGAAGCAAGGTGGCCACCGACGCGATGGCGGGCTTTGCACACTCCGACGGATGGAGAGGAAGCACCGTAGGAAGCATGGTGACCATCACGGAGAAGGGTTTGCTTGTGGTATGCTTGACGGAGCTTGGCGGTGACGACGTCTCCCGGTGGCAAGAATCCCAAGAGCAAAAGACCGGAGACACCTCAACTCACTCAACCCTCATCCCACCATGGAGGATGGCAAGACAACCATAGGAGAGGGCACGGACCTTGGGTGCGACTAGGAGGAGACTAGGGGATGCTCTCTTCTTTCTTAGTCCTTTTCCCTCAATCTCTCTCTCAATCTCTCAAGTCCTTATGGTGGATTTGGATTTTGGTAGTGAAGAACACCATGGGAGGAGATCTCTAGGGGATGGCTGGGGCAAGGAATGGCTGCAAAATAAGGCTCACACCCTTCCCCCATGCCGGTGCCTCCTATTTACAGATACAAGGCGAAAACCCTAAGAATGGACAGTCCAGATTAAATTTCCCATGATTCAGCCTAATCGTCGGACCTAGTCTGATGAAGTGTTTCACCTTGGGAGTGCCCTAGTCGGACCCAGTCCGATGTTGGTCGGACCCAGTCAGACAGAAGGGTTGCATTTAGGGACTTAGTCGCTAGGAGTCGATGGCCTGGTCGGAACCGGTCCGACGCTGGTCGGACCCAGTCCGATAGTAGGGTTGCATTTTGGGGACGTAGCGGCTGGCACGCTCATCCATCGGACCCAGTACGACAACCGTCAGACCTAGTCCGACGGGGCTAGTTTTGGCAACACACTTCGTTTTGGCTATCACTTTCTACCTTGATGACTCACCTAAGATTTTGTGCCATGTTTGTCGACTTGTGAACTATGCGGGAACATTTGGACACTTAAGCGGAAAGTTTCACGCCCACAAGAAATATCTGGCTTTAAAGACTTAGCGGCTACGAAACTTCGAACAGCTGGCTGCCTCGTGGAGTTCTGTGGACCTATCCCGAACTCTCTAGAAGAAGAATAAGGATAAGAGACCGGAGATGTGCTCTGTGTGACCATGTACCCAGAAATACGACGATCGACAGGCATGTTGGCCCTAGACTACACACACGCAAGAAATCAAAAGAATTAGGAAACAAATGTCCTTAATCTTGGCATGATCCAGCTCTACAGCCTAGTTAACATCAATTACCAAAATCATTCAGCCCATGGGAGGCTTGATCTTACAGCCATCATTTACGAAAACCAAATAAGGCCCTAGGAAGCTTGCTCTTACAGCCGCCGCCGCCCTCCCTATCTGCTACTCTGGCTGGTAGGAAAAGCAGGGGAGGACCAGCTCGAGAAGGAGAAGAAAAGAAGAGGAGGAAGCGGCCATAGGAGGAGGAAGAGGAAGGCGAAAGGAAGAAGGGGAGAAAAGTTAGGGTTTGGGTTCATCATTGTGGTAATAAATTTAGCATCTTTTCTCTGTAGTTAGTTCTTTGATGCATTGATTAGGCTAAGTTTGGAGGGATTTAGGAATGAGAGATGTTGAATTTGTGCGTTAGCGATGAATTTTATATATGCAGTAGGTTGCAACTGCGCTTCGGGGAATTTTTAGTAGGACCTGGACGGTGGCCATGTAGAATGAGATGTAGTTCATATGCTTAGCTTTCCAACGAGTCTTAGAACATGAAAAAAGGATTACACACTAGGGTTTTTATCCTGTTAGATGGCTCTGTATAATCCAGTCTGTTTCCTGCCAGATGATGAATTGATGGGAATTCATTGATAGTATTCTGACCAAAAGTGGGTAAATGTGAAATATTAGACTTGTTGGGGGGTGGAACGATGATCTAGGACTACCAAAATAATTACAAAAAAGTTATTCATTGTAATTACATTTTATTAGAGTGAGGTGCAAATAGCAGTAACAACATTAAAATTCCTAAAAAAAAAATCAAAACTATAGTATTATTAACATAATCGTCAAAGAAGCAGCGGGATTGGCCCCTGACAGTCAATCTGTTCCTCTATGTTGTCGTTGATTTGTTCAAGTATTTGCTATTGGTATTAACTATTAACTAGCTATTTCAATTGAATTTTCTTTTATTAGTCTAATGCTATGTATTATGAGAACCTTAATTTTGATAGGGAACTTTGTCTATTGAATTGTACCTCCGAAGATGAGAATTGGATGTATGTTGGTGCTACGTAGTCAGTTACATGATTTCTAAATTGTCTAGATATATTTTGGATAATTTATTTATTTTATTATTGAACTTGTAACCGTAGTTTTCCCAATGCATGTTTTCTGTTTGCGAAAGTGAAAAAAATACAAGATGATTGTAGATAATGTTCTGATTACATCAAATATATCTTTTAGATGAAGCGAGTTCTCTTGGCAATTTTATTTTATTGGTTTGCAACATCTGATCTGTATGCTACTTCTTTTGCCCTGTTAATTGTTTGCATACAGCTGTGTGGATGGCCAAATAAAACAACGGCTATGATGGGAGCCAAATGATATACAACTTTGGGAGTTGACATATAAAAAGAAGAATGGTGCATGGTCTAACGCTGTTTCTCAAGCTGTTCATGTAAGAAACCTTGTCGTACATTCAACCCTTTTATGGGAGTTAATATTCCATCATGTAGGCTAACACTTTCCATGACAACTAAATTTATTACCTCTTTATTGTACAGGCTGAAGCATGCATTATTAGGAGAGAGATAAAAGCATATGAAGATCCACTTACAAGTGAACAACAAAAACTATTTTTCAGAAAACCTACAAAGATATTCTACAATGTAGCTCATAAAAGGCTTATGGGCATGGGTATATGGCTAAAGCTCATACTGCTTCTAAGCGTATCCGTTCTAAGCTTAATGAGCAGGCTCGCATAAACTTGGAGATGCAAGGCTAAATAGTGAGCTAGACCATTATGTTGATGACTTACAAAATCAACTTGAAGTAGAGCGCGAAGAAATTAAGACAAAGAGAAAGAGAACAACAACAAGCTGAAAGGGAACAAGAGCGTGCCCAAATGGAGCAAGAGCGTGATCGTGAGCTTAAAGAAAGGCAGATAGAACTTGATAAGGCTAAGCAATCCATGATGGATGAAGTTAGGCAATCAGTGATGACCGAGGTAATGCAAATGATGGGAAGTAAAGAAACAATGATACAAGAGGTAATCAAATGTCTTTGTGGCCTTTGTTGCTATCAATTGTTCTATATGATTTTGTTGTTACCAATATAAATCTGAATTGGAATTTATAGAATGATCATTTGTAAATAGTTTCCTTAAGAAAAATAATGCTCCCATAAATGGAAACGGAATAGAAAGGTGGCACGCTCTCTCTTCCAGAACACAAGCATGATTAGTTCTCATCAGCTTATACGAGCCTCTAAAAACCATCGTCGCCCTCCAAGTGAAAAGGTAATTTATGCACATAATAGCAAATTTCAGTATAGTACAAGTTGTAATATGGCATGTTCACTTGAACTATCTATGATGATTTTGTCCTGTCTTGTCATTGTATAGGATGTTTTTGAGTAAAAGTTCTAAAGGAAACGGTGCTTAATGGCCGCTAAGAAATACAATTTGTCAAAAGGTAATAACTTGTACTTTTTTGATAAATTATTTGTTCATTGCACTATTGCCAAAATCTGGGCAGTGCATTATAGTTTTCTCTTGTCTTAAAGGAGTGAAAAAAATAAAAAGGAGTTTAGTTTATACAGATTTATACCTTTCTAGCCTGCTAAAGTTCCTTTACATTGACTAGGAAAGCACTGAACTGTTCATATGACAAGTGGTTTATGCACATATGTTAAGTTCAAGAAATCAAGAGAGAAGTGGAAGTCAACTGTACACCTAGACTAGGGGATAAAAAAATGGTTATTTGATAAATAAGCACCAAGATAGCCATAAATCTTTCTGTTTCTGAAATGTAAAATACATTTAAGGTTGTGGCTATTCTTATAGTGCAATATTGTGTAATTATCAAGAACATTACTGTCGGGGATAAAAATACGACCCATTGCCATGGCCCACTCCCTGACGGCCCAATCGAACAGCCTACCAGGGCCCAGCTCCCTGGAAGGTTCTATCTGGCCCATATGCGTCTTGCCGAATAGCCTCTTGGCTGGCATGGTCCGTAACGGCCAAGGGATCGTGTTTGAGTCCGTCTCAAACAAGAGTTCTGCGCGACTACGTGAAGACCCAGACGTTGGTTTCCCGGATTGGATTAGGAGTCGTGATCCTCAAGATTAGGAGATTACCTTATCTACCGTAGGTTGTATTTGGCATGTATGAGTTCGTTACGATCTCGTAGTTGGTCCGGCCCGATATTCCCTCGGTAGGTCGGTTTGCTCCGTACTATATAAACAGGGCCCCTACGGCGTTTAAAGGGACCCTGGCCAATAGATTTTCGCATACTACTCGCCGAGACCTGCTGATCTCGCCGAGTTCCACCTTGTAATCCTCTTTGGTATAAAGAAAGGCTGGACGTAGGGCTATTATCTCTCGAGAGGCCCGAACCAGATAAAAACCCCGCTCTGCTCGTTCTTTGTTAGTGGTTGTTCGGCGTGTCTCCTATCTCCTCCTTGAAGAACCTTGGTTGACTTGGGTCAATATCCCAACCGTCGACAATTACAATGTCATAGTTTGGATTTCTTCACATAACAGTGGAGACCCTGAGCAAATTTTACAAGTGGATTAGGAAAAAGTGTGTGCAAATTCAAAAAACCATCTCTACTGCTGTCGACGGGCCGGGCTAACTACGAGATCGCAACGAACTCATACATGCCAAATATGACCTACGGTAGATAAGGTAATCTCCTAATCTTGGGGATCACGACTCCTAATCCAATCCGGGAAACCAACGTCCGGGTCTTCACGTAGTCGTGCACAACTCCTGTTCGAGATGGACTCAAACACGATTCCTTGGCCGTTACGCACCGTGCCAGCCAGGAGGCTGTTCGGCAGGATGCATATGAGCCAGATGAAACCTTCCAGAGAACTGGGCCCTTGTAGGCTGTTCGATTGGGCCGTCAGGGAGTGGGCCATGGCAATGGGCCGTAATTTAATCCCCGACAGCTAGCCCCCGAGACTCAAGTGGAAGGACTCACTAGAGTGGGGTCTTCCTCTTGAGACTCCAAGTCACGAAGAGAAAAATTTTGCTGTTACAAAGACGCGTAACAAGCGACCGAGCAGGTCATGGTTCAACCGAACAAGACTTGTTCGG
The DNA here is from genome assembly GCA_036346415.1 of Raddia guianensis. Lineage (NCBI taxonomy): Eukaryota > Viridiplantae > Streptophyta > Magnoliopsida > Poales > Poaceae > Raddia > Raddia guianensis. The sequence continues at coordinate 21,845,961 of CM070537.1, read as the reverse complement.
GACCGAACAGACCCGACTAGTACCGAGCAACTCTGTTGCGTCGAACAGGGAACTACATCTGTCCGAGCAGAGCACTCAGCCTTCAGGGCGGACACTGAAAAAAATAGCCGTTGGCAGATTCCAACGGTAACTTCCTACCGTTGCGCAGTGAAAGCAGGCGACCGTTTTACCTAGCCGTTGTGGTAAAAACTAGCCGTTTGTGACAAAACCGTTGCAAAGCTGCCCATACGGGACTATAAAAGTACCCAAGCTGCCCGCGGCCAGCCACTTCTGCTCTCACGCCTTTCCTCTCTAAGCCCTAGTTCCAACCGCACTCAGCATCAAGCACCCAAACTCCACCACCAACCCTGCCTGTCCAACCCTGGGAACCGCTATGGCCAAGTTCACTGGCACTAGCTTGACCGAGGAGGACCTGAAGGTCTGGGAAGAAGAGGGCCACATCGACACCGGTAGCTGGAGGCTGCCCGGAGAGGAGGATACTCCGGAGCCGCCGAGGAGAGAGTTCATCGACCTTCAGCAGCCGCCTTGCTCGGGTTGAGGTCTCCCGAGGCGACTTCATCGAGCCTTCTTGAACATCAGCGGATTGGAGGTGGCGAACCTCAATCCGAACTCCATCCTCCAGATGGCTGTCTTCGCACACCTGTGCGAGGGCTATCTGGGCATCGATCCACCGGTGGGGTTGTTCCTCCACTATTACACAGTGACGAGGAGCAGCTCCGCCGCTTCGGCGCTGGGGTGCTACTACCTCAAGCTCCGGGCCACCGCCGACGACGCGCCGTACCCTCGCCCACCGCTGCTCGACTCGATGGGCGCGTGGTGGGTGAGGTGGTTCTCTGACAAGTGGAGCGGCGACAAGAAACTTCGTCTTCACCGGAAGGCGCGGCGAAGGAACCCCAATGCCTCGGCGGAGATGTCCGCCGAGGATTGGTACTGACAATGAAGATCGCCTCCTCGTGAGCCTCGGGCTCACGGCGAAGATCATTCGGGACTTCACAATGAGCAGGATCATCCGTCTGCGGAGAAGGCCCTATCCCTTCTACAAGATAGAGGGATGGGAAGACATCTCTAGGGAGAGCACGGGTAAGTGCCTTTAAGACTCAACCTTTACGTTGATTATTTCCTCCGAACAGGAACTAATAATCCCTTCTGCTCGGGCAGAGAGGCCAACCGACGCATGGGTGACCGAAGGGTCGACGCCATCTTCAAGGCGGCAAAGAAGGACGGGAGGTCACCGCGAGGTGGCGACACTGCCGCATAACGTGCTTGTCCGCATGAGCGAGGTAAATCACTTACTCCCAGCCTATGTTGCTAGACTTGCAATGTTGTTTAATGCTAATGCTCGCTTCCCAAAACACGCAGGAGGACCAGCTGATCCTTGGGGGGATCGTAGAGGAACTCTCCGGGTCCGAGAAGGAGAAGGCAAAGAAGGGCAAGGCCAAGGCGGCCACAAAGCCCAAGGTGGCGGCCGAGCCTACGCGGAGCTCCCCGCGACACGGCGGCCGCCAGACATCAAAGGGACCGTCCACGGCGACGGAGGGCGCAGAACAAACCAAGCGGGCTCATGGTCGGCCAAATGAAAGAGACCAAGCTCCTCCCTCCTCGCCGAGCAAAGCGACGAAGAGATAAAGAACATGACCCTCTGGCTTAGGCGTTACTCGCAGGCTCACCCGGGCCATTTGGCGCGGCTACAACAGGTCGCCGAGCAGAGGAGGCTCGAAGAGGAGGTCACGCGCAAGGAGAAACTTCTTGCGCTGCGCGAGAGAAGTGCTCAGCTTACTAGGGAGCTGAGCGCATCACCGAGAACTCCCAAGGGCCAAAGCGGAGAAGTCGCCAAGGAGCCCCCGAGGAAGAGGCGGAAAAATCCGGCGAAGAAGATCAGGATCAAGCCTTCCACGGCAGGTATGTAGGAATCGATCTTTTGATCTTTCAACCTTCTGACCGCGTTAGACTTAACGATCATCTCTTTTTCGTCAGCCGCCCAAGAGGAGATCGCCACAGACGACGTCGAGGAAGCACTCGAACGGTCGCTGCTGCCCGAGCACCTACACGGTGCATCGCGGGCAGTGAGGCTGGCAAGCCTCAAGGACAAGCTGGCGGCATGGAGCCTGCTCTCGCCAGGCTCCGGCGAGCAGCTCGACGCGCTCAAAAGCGCGGTGGAGCGGCTGGAGGCAGAAGAGGCAGCGCGCGGCGCCACGGACAGCAGGGCCAAGATGATGGCTCCGGAAGCTGCCCGTAGCGGACCGAGCACCGGTCTGCCAGCACTTCGCCACAGGCAGCTCACCCCGAGGCGACGGGATTCTCTGGCGGCGGTGAAATCCCACCGCCAGGAGCAAGAAGAAGCCCCGAAAGGTGTCGCGGTCGCCCCGCCCGTGGAAACAACGGCGCCACCCAGCGGAGTGGCTCCGGCCTCGCCCGAAGATGTTCGGGCGGAAGAGAAAGAGGAAGAGGAGAGGGAGCGCGGAGACGAAAGCGCTTCGCCCGTTGCCCCTGCTCCTGGGAAGACGCGCTCCCGTAAGAAGAAGGAGCGAACAAGGCAGCGACGGGAACAACGCACCCGTCTCATTCCGCACGAGCGGGGCTTCGTGACGCATGGCCTCGAGGACCGCCTGTGCCGCAGGTTGAAGCATCGGCTTGGCAAGGTAAGCTCCAAGACCAAACCTTGTTCAGTTTAACCGAATTATTGCAAAGTGTTTTGACTTGATCTTCTCCCTCAGGTCTTTAGGGATACCATGGCGGAACTCGAGGATGGTGTCACCATCGAACGGACGCCAGATTGTATCCTCCGGAGCACCTCCAGACGAGGGATCTCGGGGCGGAGCGCTCTGCGCTGGCCCAAAGCCGGAGCCGGCTGAAGGCGAAAGCGAAGAAACTCAAGGCCGAGCTGACCAAAGAGAGGCGTTCCTCTAAGGCTCTTTTAAAAGAAGCCGAGGAGCTTCGCGCGCAGGCCGAGAAGGCGAGCACCGCGGAGGAGAAGCCGGGCCGTACGACGTGGCTTGAAGAGCAGCTCGCCGACGTGTCCCGCTGGCGGGGGCAGCTCACGGCGGAAGCGAAGAAGCTTAAGGCCCAGCTCGCCAGGGAAGAGCAAACTTCCGCGGATCTCCAAGCAAAAATCTCGACCCTGTGGGCTTCACAGGAAGAGATCGAGGAGATCTTGTGGGATGACGCGCGAGCGATCGCCGAGAGAGAAGAGTCAAGGAGCTAGAAGAACAGCTCAAGGCCACCGAAAGGCGTGAGTTGGCTGAGCGAGGCTCTGACCGACCAGCTGCGCGCCAAGACCGAAGAGGTCGAGGCCGTCCGGGCAGAGGCTGCGGCACAAGCCAAGCGGAGCAAGGAGGAGATCGAACGCCTCCGAGCTGAAGCCCGGGAAGGAATCAAGGCTCAGGGTGAAGTCGTGCGCCTCAAGTTAGAAGTTGAGGAGCCAAAGGAGCAGCTTGCTCCTAAGTAGTACCGCGGCTGTAACCCGAAGGGGCCTTGTACCTGAAACTTATGATTAACGCAATAAAGTACTTACCTTTTTTTCCTGCAAAAAAGAGCAGCAAAAAGACAAGATCGAACAGAAACTAAGAGAAAAGCGAACAGCGCTAGGAAGTTTAAGAAACCGGTAGAGCGCTTTGCCTAACTCCCACTTGTGCGGTTGCTCCGAGAACCTAAGTTTGCGAACCCGAGCAGTGCACAAGAGAAAGAGCGACACCCTAGCCCCGATGCAGACGATGCTCGAGAACCTAAGCTATAACTCGAGCACGTGCATAGAGAGAAAGAGCGACACCGTATTTGCTCGATGTATTCCATAGTCTGCTCGTTGACGTAAGTTAGGCAGTTCCGAGAGTAACCGAACAAGGAAAGTGCCTCTGCCGCGGGGGGCATACGTGAGCAGGCTTTGCCAAGTGGTTGCGCCAAGCAGTAAGTGCCTCTGCCGCGGAGGGCTTACAAGAGCAGACTTAGCCGCAAGGTGGAAAGGCCGTGTTACGCAACCCTGAGTTTAGGAACTTATCGAAACTAGATGCGGGTAGGGAAAAATCCTTGAGATTGTGGAGCCAAAAGTTCGCAAGACCGGGCAGCCTGCAAGTGTTACCAGAGAATAAGTAGTCTGAGAAGACAAGTAGTGAAAAGGGGCACAGAGGCCGCGAGGATTCATTGAGAATTGGATTGAACTTTACATGGTGCCCGAGAGACTTGGACGAACTAAGGCGCGAAGTTTGACAAAAAGCGCGAGGCTAAGCAAATAAACGAAGACCTACACAAAGAACTTACGAAGCTGGTCGATGTTCCAAGTCTTTGGTCGACTCTCTCCGTCCTCCATAGCGGCGAACGACCCCGGGCGAAAGCGATGAGAGACGACCGTGAACGGGCCCTCCCAACGAGGAGTTAACTTGTTGGCATTGGACAAGTTCTGGACACGGCGCAGAACGAGGTCGCCCGCCTTCAAAACCCTTGGTCGAATCGACTTGGCGGCGGTGCGGCGAAGATCTTGCCGGTAGCGCCATTCGACTTGTGCCCGGTCGCGTGTGCCTTCGAGGAGATCGAGATCGAGGAGGCGCTCTTGCACATCGTCAACTAGGTTGACCGAGCTCGTGCGAGGCTAACCGAGTACAACTTCGACGGGCAGGACGGCTTCTGCACCATAGACCAATTGGAAAGGAGTTTCCCGCCTACCGGTGGCAGTAAAGCGAATCGCCCGGAGGACGGAAGGAACTTCGTCAACCCGAGCCTTGTTGTGCTCGTGAGAGCAGCAAATACCGCCGTTTAATACCTGGACTATCTGTCCGTTAGCTCGCCGATCGCTTCCATTGCTCGTGGATGTGCCACGAGGCGAAACGATCCTTGGTGCCCAAATTCTCGATATTCCGGAATAGCTCGCTTCTGAACTGGGTACCGTTATCCGTGATCAACTTGTGGGGAATCCCAAAGCGCGTGACCACGTTGCTTTTGAAAAAGCGAACAACCGTTTTGGCGTGAAGAGACGACACAGGCTCTGCCTCAATCCACTTTGTAAAAGTGTCTATGGCGACGAGCAGGTGTGTATAGCCCTTGTACCCCTTAGGGAATGGGCGAGCGAATCTGAGACCCCATGTGGAAAAAGGCCAAGATGGGGGGATTGTTTGGAGCTCTTGGGCGGGCTTGTGTGCCTTCCGGGCGTGAAATTGGCAAGCCTTGCACTTAGTCACGATATTCCGGGCATCTTGTAACGCAGTGGGCCAATAATAGCCCATGCGAAACGTTTTGCCGACCAGAGTTCTGAAGGAAGCGTGGTTGCCAAAGACACCCTCGTGTATGTCCCTAAGAAGGAACACACCCTCCTGCTGCGAGATGCACTTGAAGAGAACTCCCAGAGCACCTCGACGGTAAAGGATGCCGTCCACAAGCTTGTATGGAGCAGCACGCCTTATAAGCCGGAAACGCTCGGCTTCGTCGTCGGGCAGGGTCCCATATGCGAGGTACCGAACAAATGGCGTTGTCCAGTCCGCAGCCTGCTCGATAACGGAGACAGCACCACCTGTCTCTGTTGCCTCGTCCGGAGACGTGATTGAGGGCTTGTGAAGGTGCTCGACGAGCACCCTGCCGAGCGATTCTCGTGAGGATCCATACTTGGATAGCTGGTCGGCCAGGAAGTTGTCCTTCCTGGGCACGAAGAGCACCTCAAAAAATCGAAAGTGCCGCTCCAACTTCCTCACTTCAACCAGGTATCGCGCCATTGAGTCATCGCAGCACTGATACTCCTTGTTCACTTGGTTGATGACCAGCTGTGAGTCTCCCTTCACAGTCAGTCGTTGGACACCGAGCGACTTGCACGCTCTTAGTCCCGCGAGGAGGGCCTCGTACTCCGCAGCGTTGTTAGCCGCCGCGAAGTGTAGTTGGATAGAATACTATAGTTGCTCTCCATTAGGGGAGATGAGAACAAAACCAGCCCCCGAGTGTCCATTGCGCGAGCCATCAAAAAACATGGTCCAAGGAGGCTCATCAGGTTGCTCGGGAGCTTCCTGTGATTTGGGCGGGCAAGTCCATTCAGCGACAAAGTCAGCTAAGACTTGTGACTTAATAGCAGTTCGGGCAGCGAAAGACAGATCAAACTCTGCTAGTTCCATTGCCCACTTAGCTATACATCCGCTGGATTCCTTGTTCCGTAGGATTTCTCCCAGAGGGAACGTGGTCGGGACCAGTATTTGATGTGCCTGGAAATAGTGGCGAAGCTTCCTGGAGGACATGAGCAAGGCGTAGAGCAACTTCTGGACCTCAGGGTAACGCTCCTTTGATCCGTGAAGTACCTCACTCACGTAATAGATTGGTCGCTGTATGCCTTCCCTTTCGACCGTCAAGACCGCGCTCACCGCTTGTGGCGTGCAACCTAGGTACAGCAGGAGCTGCTCGCCATGCCGCGGGTAGTCAAGGCGGAGGATTGGACAGTATCGCTTGAGATCTTGGAAGGATCTATCGGCTTCTTCTGTCCACTCGAAACCATTGTGCTTGCGCAGGGCCTTAAAGAAGGGCAGCCCGCGTTCGCCTTGACGGGAAATAAATCTGCTTAGAGTAGCCATCCGCCCCGTGAGACTCTGTACCTCCTTGACGGTACTTGGAGCCTGCATATTTTCAATGGCTTCGATTTTTTCAGGGTTGGCAGAAATACCTTGCGAACCAATAACATAACCGAGCAACATTCCAGATCGAACACCAAAGGTACACTTCTCTGGATTTAATTTAATTCGATGCCTGGTGAGATTACGAAAAGTCTCGGCGGGTCTTTTACATGATCCGGAGCAAACTTGCTCTTTACAACTATGTCGCCGACATAGACCTCCGTGTTTTTTCAGCATTGCTCGGAAGGTCTTCTCCATTAAAGCTACCGAACGTGGCACCAACATTGCGCAGACCGAAAGATGTGGTCGAGCAGCGTAAAGTGCGAAGGGGTGATGAAGGCGATCTTCTCTTCATCCTCGGGAGATGCTTATTTGGTGATAACCGAGTAAGCATCTAAAAACTCAAGAGTGGGCATCCGCAATGATCGCATCGACCGGTCAATACGAGGCGCGGAAATTGTCCTTAGGACAAGCGGCGTTCAGATCTGTGTGATCGACACATCCTCCACTTGCCGCCTTTCTTCTTTACAATGACAGGTTGGCTAATCACTCGGTGTGATCAACCTCGCGGATGAACCCGCGAAGCGGTTTGCTGTCGATCTTTGATGATCCCTGTTTGAATTCAAAAGCGGCGAAGCTTACGCGAATGTGCTTTTGTCGGTCGGACACCGGTTTGTGCTCGATGACCTCCTTGGGACTTCGGGCATGTCAGATGGCTCCGAGGCAAACACATCTACATTAGCTCGCTTTCCTATTTGGGGTCCAGATTGGGCCCCAAGTGAACTGTCTTGGAATTATCATCAAGGACAATGGAACTTCCTTGGTTTCTCCCCGGTGAAGGGAGACCCTAGGCGTCTGAGACTTGGTCTGCGGAACTTGAGACAGGGCGGAAGCTGGTCGACAGGCGGGGATCGCCGTCGCAATCCGAGGCGACTTTGTAGTTGCCCTTGACCGTGATCACACCGTTAGGACCCGGTATCTTCACGCAATGGTAAGCGTGGTGGGACACGGCCATAAACTTATCAAGAGA